>CM053266.1:21019628-21083968 GCA_028583415.1 Protea cynaroides
GCCCAAGTCTACTCCAGAAGGGGCCGAAAGAAGAACCTTCAAAATTGGGCCAGACCTAATTGGCTGATCAACCCACACTGTTCACGTGAACAGTGTTCACGGTACTGTTCACGTGAACAGTACCAGCAACAAATTTTTCATTCCTTTGTTAGTTCTTTCTTAAAAGTTGGTTTCCTAATTTCATTGTTTAGTTTGTTTCCTAATATTTAGGATAGATTGATAGTAAGTGTCAATTACTTGGAGACCAAGTATTCACTTTCCTATTTTCAGATTTAGAAAGTTTTCTTTCCATTGTATTAAAACCTTCCTATGTTATAAGGAGGTTTAGTTTTAGTAGTTTTATCTCTTTCCTATTTTAATTGTAAGGATTCTCATTATAAATAAGAGGAGTAGAAGCTGGCTGGTGGTTTAGAGATTTTCTTCCAAAAAAATAAAAGAGTAAAGCTCTATTTCCTTTTTTTTCGGGTTGAGTCCCCAAGGTTGTGAGACTCAACCGAACTGATTCCCTTTGTGATTCTACTACTTGTTTATTACTCTTCTAATCTGTTTGGACGACTTGACTCCTATAAAAGTGTTCTTATATCCTTGCTGTTTTACTACAAAAGTAAATCCAGGGTTATAAAAACTTTTCCAGATCTGGCGGTACCAGGTAACAGCCAACTTCCAGAGCTTGTAGCTCCTTCAACTCTTATTGGATTGTCTTCATATTTGGAAGGGTGTTCACAATTATTACAAAGGTCATCCATACCAAGTTTCATCTAATTCCGACGGTTAGATTTCAAGATAAGTGGTTTTCTTCATTACTTTTCTCTGCAGATTTTTGTATTGGACTGAATTAAGATCCTGTAGCAAAGAGGGCTTGTTAATTTGACTTGCTTTGAACCCTCTTTGCCATCAATTGGTATCAGAGCATGGCTGAGGAGAGTTCTACCTCTCCTAATCAGTCCAATAATCTCAATGACCTTGTTAATTTGGTTCTCCAACGATTGATCAAATTGGATGCCAAGTTAGACAGTATGGATGGAAGAATAAGTAATTTGGAGGAACGGGATAATCCTAGGCCAGCTAGACTAGCAGCCCCTAGAAGAGAAATTCCCATAGCCAACCTAATGCCAAGGCGTGTTCCCAGGGGCGTCCCAAAAGAGTCCCTAGAGAAGAATACGAAGACCCACCCTATGAAGACTATGATGGCAATCAACCTATTCGATATCAAACCCATAAGGTGCGAATGGATCTTAAAGAGTTCCATGGAAGACAAGACCCCCAAGCTTTTCATGATTGGGTGAATGCCCTAGATGACTACTTTGATTGGTTTAACCTTCCCGAACCTAGAAAGTCGCAATTGGCCCGCTCTAAACTAGTGGGGTGCTCGTGATTGGTGGCGTAACTATGAATATAGTCTCATGAGGAGTCGTGAGAACCCACTACTTGGGAGGAGATGAAGGAAGAATTGAAAGAAAAGTATTTGCCTCGGTCCTTCCAAAGAAGGTTGCATGACCAGCTGAACAATCTTCGTCAAGATAATATGAGTATGAAAGACTATGTATACCAATTTGATCAATTATGTGCACGATCAGGTTCACGAGACAATGATGATCAAATGATATCTCGGTTCCGTTTGGGACTACGACCTGACATAAGAGAAAAAATGGGTGTGGTTGATATTGTAAGTCTTAATGAAGGCAAGAAACCCATGCCAACTCCCAAGAGCACTGTGGTTGCACTTTGTCCTACTCCCACGGTAATCGAAAAGGGAAAGGGACCAATGACCCCAATAACCGTGTTCAATGCTATCATTGTAATGCCTATGGCCATTATGCAAGGGATTGTCCAAGAAAAGTGAAAGGCAATTCCTTAGTGGCTTTTGTGGAAGCCAATGCTGATTCCCAAGTGTGGGAACCCCAAGAAGATGATTCCTATGATAATGCTGCCCTAGCTGATGATCTAGAGTATAACTTTGAAGAAGATGAAGCATCCCTTGGAATACATGTTGTGAGTCGGATATTAGTGGCTGAATCAAAGGGGAAGATTGGCGTCGGCCATTGCATTTTTACCACCCGCATGTCTAGTGGACCTAAGCTTGCTCAAATTATTGTGGACAGCGGTAGCAGTGTTAATGTTGTGTCACAAGCTTTTGTAATAGATGCTAAACTAGAGGCTGAAACTCATCCTCAACCGTACAAGGTCTCACTTCTCAACAGTAATACATTGGAAGTAAGTCAAAGGTGCTTGATTCCGTTACAAGCTGGGGTCTACAATGATACGGTATGGTGTGACGTTATTCCCATGATATTGACTGATGTACTATTGGGAAGGCCATGGTTATATGATCATGATGTGTTGGTTGGAGGTACCAAGAACCAATGTTACTCGATGTTGATGGAAAACCCGGGATATTGAAACCCATTAATGTACCAGCTGAAAAAACAGGTTACGAGCTGCACAACTGAAGCGTAAAACAAATCCTTCAAGCTCTAAAGAAGGACCAGCCAACCACCACTAGCAAAAGCAAGGGAAAAAGGACCATCCTCAAAGGCTGGACAGCAAGTTGATCACCCATTATTGATACTCAATCAACAAGACTTTGAAGAAACAAGTAAAGAAAGAGGTGTAATGATAGCCCTCATGGCTAGGGAAGTTCGACTTCCGAAAAAAAATAACCCTCCCCCACCTATACAATCTATCTTGTCCGATTTTGCAGATCTTGTTGCGGAAGAATTACCTAATGAGTTGCCACCAATGAGGGACATACAACATGCAATTGATTTAGTCCCCGGTCGTGTTACCAAACCTCGCCCACCTACCGCCTAAGTCCTACTGAGCATGCAGAACTCAAAAGACAAGTGGATGAACTGTTACAAAAGGGTTTCATTGTAGAAAGCATGAGTCCATGTGCCGTACACCGCACTCTAAGATGGAACATGGCGGATGTGCATCGACAGCCAGAGCAATCAACAAAATCATCGGACAAATACCGATTCCCTATTCCACGGCTTGATGATATGTTGGACATGTTGACAGGTGCTACTATCTTCACCAAGCTTGATTTACTGGAGTGGTTACCATCAAACCGTGATTCGTCCGACGATGAATGGAAAAACAGCATTCAAAACGAAAAGACGGATTATATGAATGGAAGGTTATGCCCTTTGGGTTAACCAATGCCCCTAGTACCTTCATGAGAGTAATGACTCAAAACACTCCGAATCGCTCATCGGTAAGTTTCTTGTTGTTTACTTTGATGACATACTAATATTCAGCAAAGGCCATGAAGACCACCTAGATCATATACGGCGTAGTAATGAGGATCCTTCGAGATGAGAAATTGTACTTGAACTTGAAGAAGTGTTCTTTTATGCTCCCCAAGGTAGTCTTCCTTGGTTTCATTATTACATCCAAAGGGGTAGAAGCTGATCCAACCAAGATTGAAAGCATTACTAATTGGCCACTCCCAAAAACTCTCACCGAGGTTCGTAGTTTCCACGGTCTTGCTTCCTTTATCGGAGGTTCATACGAGGTTTTAGCTCTATCATGACACCCATCACAAAGTGCATGAAGACAAAGAAAGGTCCGTTCAATGGACCCCGGCAGCCACCAAAGCATTCCATCTTATAAAGAAAGCTGTAACCAAGCTCCCGTTCTACACCTACCTGATTTTGACCGTGTGTTCGAGGTTGCTACCGATGCCTCACACTCGGGATTGGAGGGGTACTTATGCAAGAAAAGCATCCGGTGGCGTCTACAGGTGAGAAGCTCAATGATGCCAAGAAGAGGTATTCCACCTATGATTTAGAACTTTATGTCTGAGTACAGTGGTCAAACATTGGAGACACTACCTCATTGGGAAAGAGTTCGTTCTCTACTCCGACCATGAAGCACTCAAGTTTCTTAACTCCCAACGGACCATTAGTCACAAACATGCTAAGTGGATCTCATATTTACAAGAGTTTACTTTGCCCTCAACTATAAAGCTGGAAAAGAGAACCAAGTAGCAGATGCATTGAGCCGCAAGGTGTACGATGAGTACCTTTTCAGCCCAAAGTACAGGAATTGGAACATATCAAAGGGGAGTACATAGTAGATGAAGATTTTGGTACTATATACCAAAAATTACAGCAAGGTGAAACCGATCCAAAGTTCTCGATTCAAGACGGCTACTTGTTTATGGGAACACGGTTATGCATCCCAAAGACGTCCCTACGCCAATACCTAATTCGGGAGTTACATTGGAGGTGGTTTAGGTGGACACTTTGGTCATGATAAGACAATGACACAAGTTACAGATTTTTACTATTGGCCTCACTTACCCCCATGATGTGCAAAATGTGGTCCAACGGTGTCGCATGTCAACTAGCTAAAGGCACCAAACAAAATTCTGGTTTTTACACACCATTACCGGTGCCTCATTCACCATGGCTGCACATTAGTATGGATTTTGTCCTTGGCTTGCCATCCACAAGGGAACGATATGACTCTATATTTGTAGTAGTGGACAGATTCTCAAAGTTGGCACACTTCCTCCCTTGTCGGAAGACTTTTGATGCAAGGCATGTTGCTGTCCTATTCTTTAAGGAAGTGGTACGTCTCCATGGGCTACCCGAGACTATTGTGTCGGATCGGGATGTGAAATTTATGAGCTATTTTTGGAAGACATTATGGTTGAAGACAAATACTAAAGTGCTTTACTCAACTGCCTTCCATCCTCAAACAGATGGGCAAACTGAAGTAGTGAATCGGAGCTTGGGTAATCTTCTCCGATGCCTTGTTCGTGATTATGAGAAAACTTGGCCCTCCATTCTTGACATAGCAGAGTTTGCTTATAATAGCTCCGTCAATCGGACCACGGGCCGTACACCATTTGAGATAGTGCTTGGTATCCAACCCAAGAGACCTATTGATCTTGTATCACTCCCACCTCAAGTGCGTGTGAGTATTGAAGGCGATGAATTTATCCGTCATATCATGGAAGTACATGCGGATGTTCGACGCGAATAGCACTTAGCAATGAAGCATACAAAGCTAATGCAGACCGTCATCGCCCGTTATGTGGAGTTTAAGCCCAGTGACATGGTGATGGTTAGAATAACTCTTGAGAGATTCACTCCTGGTGAAGCTACCAAGTTACATCCACGGAAAATGGGTCCCTACAAGGTGCTGAAGAAAATAGGAGCTAATGCGTACGTCCCTGAGCTCCCACCGACATGGCTATCAGTAACATTTTCAACGTTGCTGATTTGACTCTCTACACGGGTCATCATTTTGACAAAGGAGATACAGAACATACTTTACGTCTTCCACAGTTTGTCGTTCCTTCCGCTGACCAAATTGAAGATGTTCTTGATTCCAAGTATACTATGACTCGCAATGGTGGAGGTTACCAGTCATTCTTAATTAAGTGGAAAGGGCACCCACGTAGTGACAAAGACGTGGATACATGAAGATGACTTCAAGCCGCATCGACCATGATTTTTATGATCACTACATGTCTTTCCTCCATTCGTTGAGACGAATGTTTCTAAGCCGGGGAGCTGATGCAGCCCAAGTCTACTCCAGAAGGGCCGAAAGAAGAACCTTCCAAAATTGGGCCAGGCCCAATTGGCTGATCAACCCACACTGTTCACGTGAACGTGTTCACGGTACTGTTCACGTGAACAGTACCAGCAATAGATTTTTCATTCCTTTGTTAGTTCTTTCTTAAAAGTTGGTTTCCTAATTTCTTTGTTTAGTTTGTTTCCTAATATTTAGGATAGATTGATAGTAAGTGTCAATTACTTGGAGACCAAGTATTCACTTTCCTATTTTCAGATTTAGAAAGTTTTATTTCCATTGTATTAAAACCTTCCTATGTTATAAGGAGGTTTAGTTTTAGTAGTTTTATCTCTTTCCTATTTTAATTGTAAGGATTCTCATTATAAATAAGAGGAGTAGAAGCTGGCTGGTGGTTTAGAGATTTTCCAGAAAAATAAAAGAGTAAAGCTCCTATTTTTTCTGGTTGAGTCCCCAAGGTTGTGAGACTCAACCGAACTGATTCCCTTTGTGATTCTACTACTTGTTTATTACTCTTCTAATCTGTTTGGACGACTTGACTCCTATAAAAGTGTTCTTATATCCTTGCTGTTTTACTACAAAGTAAATCCAGGGTTATAAAAACTTTTCCAGATCTGGCGGTACCAGGTACAGCCAACTTCCAGAGCTTGTAGCTCCTTCAACTCTTATTGGATTGTCTTCATATTTGGAAGGGTGTTCACAATTATTACAAAGGTCATCCATACCAAGTTTCATCTAATTCCGACGGTTAGATTTCAAGATAAGTGGTTTTCTTCATTACTTTTCTCTGCAGATTTTTGTATTGGACTGAATTAAGATCCTGTAGCAAAGAGGGCTTGTTAATTTGAATTGCTTTGAACCCTCTTTGCCATCAATTGGTATCAGAGCATGGCTGAGGAGAGTTCTACCTCTCCTAATCAGTCCAATAATCTCAATGACCTTGTTAATTTGGTTCTCCAACGATTGATCAAATTGGATGCCAAGTTAGACAGTATGGATGGAAGAATAAGTAATTTGGAGGAACGGGATAATCCTAGGCCAGCTAGACTAGCAGCCCCTAGAAGAGAAATTCCCATAGCCAACCTAATGCCAAGGCGTGTTCCTAGGGCGTCCCAAAGAGTCCCTAGAGAAGAATACGAAGACCCACCCTATGAAGACTATGATGGCAATCAACCTATTCGATATCAAACCCATAAGGTGCGAATGGATCTTAAAGAGTTCCATGGAAGACAAGACCCCCAAGCTTTTCATGATTGGGTGAATGCCCTAGATGACTACTTTGATTGGTTTAACCTTCCTGAACCTAGAAAGCTGCAATTGGCCCGCTCTAAACTAGTGGGGGGTGCTCGTGATTGGTGGCGTAACTATGAATATAGTCTCATGAGGAGTCGTAGAGAACCCACTACTTGGGAGGAGATGAAGGAAGAATTGAAAGAAAAGTATTTGCCTCGGTCCTTCCAAAGAAGGTTGCATGACCAGCTGAACAATCTTCGTCAAGATAATATGAGTATGAAAGACTATGTATACCAATTTGATCAATTATGTGCACGATCAGGTTCACGAGACAATGATGATCAAATGATATCTCGGTTCCGTTTGGGACTACGACCTGACATAAGAGAAAAAATGGGTGTGGTTGATATTGTAAGTCTTAATGAAGGCAAGAAACCCATGCCAACTCCCAAGAGCACTGTGGTTGCACTTTGTCCTACTCCCACGGTAACTGAAAAGGGAAAGGGACCAATGACCCCCAATAACCGTGTTCAATGCTATCATTGTAATGCCTATGACCATTATGCAAGGGATTGTCCAAGAAAAGTGAAAGACAATTCCTTAGTGGCTTTTGTGGAAGCCAATGCTGATTCCCAAGTGTGGGAACCCCAAGAAGATGATTCCTATGATAATGCTGCCCTAGCTGATGATCTAGACTATAACTTTGAAGAAGATGAAGCATCCCTTGGAATACATGTTGTGAGTCGGATATTAGTGGCTGAATCAAAAGGGGAAGATTGGCGTCGTCATTGCATTTTTACCACCCGCATGTCTAGTGGACCTAAGCTTGCTCAAATTATTGTGGACAGCGGTAGCAGTGTTAATGTTGTGTCACAAGCTTTTGTAATAGATGCTAAACTAGAGGCTGAAACTCATCCTCAACCGTACAAGGTCTCACTTCTCAACAGTAATACATTGGAAGTAAGTCAAAGGTGCTTGATTCCGTTACAAGCTGGGGTCTACAATGATACGGTATGGTGTGACGTTATTCCCATGATATTGACTGATGTACTATTGGGAAGGCCATGGTTATATGATCATGATGTGTTGGTTGGAGGTACCAAGAACCAATGTTACTTCGATGTTGATGGAAAACCCAGGATATTGAAACCCATTAATGTACCAGCTGAAAAAAACAGGTTACGAGCTGCACAACTGAAGCGTAAACAAATCCTTCAAGCTCTAAAGAAGGACCAGCCAACCACCACTAGCAAAAGCAAGGGAAAAGGACCATCCTCAAAGGCTGGACAGCAAGTTGATCACCCATTATTGATACTCAATCAACAAGACTTTGAAGAAACAAGTAAAGAAAGAGGTGTAATGATAGCCCTCATGGCTAGGGAAGTTGTACCCCCTGAAAAAAATAACCCTCCCCCACCTATACAATCTATCTTGTCTGATTTTGCAGATCTTGTTGCAGAAGAATTACCTAATGAGTTGCCACCAATGAGGGACATACAACATGCAATTGATTTAGTCCCCGGGTCAGTGTTACCAAACCTGCCCACCTACCGTCTAAGTCCTACAGAGCATGCAGAACTCAAAAGACAGGTGGATGAACTGTTACAAAAGGGTTTCATTGTAGAAAGCATGAGTCCATGTGCCGTACCCGCACTCTAAGATGGAACATGGCGGATGTGCATCGACAGCAGAGCAATCAACAAAATCACTGTCAAATACCGATTCCCTATTCCACGGCTTGATGATATGTTGGACATGTTGACAGGTGCTACTATCTTCACCAAGCTTGATTTACGGAGTGGTTACCATCAAATCCGTATTCGTCCGACGATGAATGGAAAACAGCATTCAAAACGAAAGACGGATTATATGAATGGAAGGTTATGCCCTTTGGGTTAACCAATGCCCCTAGTACCTTCATGAGAGTAATGACTCAAACACTCCGACCGTTCATCGGTAAGTTTCTTGTTGTTTACTTTGATGACATACTAATATTCAGCAAAGGCCATGAAGACCACCTAGATCATATACGGCGAGTAATGAGGATCCTTCGAGATGAGAAATTGTACTTGAACTTGAAGAAGTGTTCTTTTATGCTCCCCAAGGTAGTCTTCCTTGGTTTCATTATTACATCCAAAGGGGTAGAAGCTGATCCAACCAAGATTGAAAGCATTACTAATTGGCCACTCCCAAAAACTCTCACCGAGGTTCGTAGTTTCCACGGTCTTGCTTCCTTTTATCGGAGGTTCATACGAGGTTTTAGCTCTATCATGACACCCATCACAAAGTGCATGAAGACAAAGAAAGGTCCGTTCCAATGGACCCCGGCAGCCACCAAAGCATTCCATCTTATAAAGAAAGCTGTTACTGAAGCTCCTGTTCTACACCTACCTGATTTTGACCGTGTGTTCGAGGTTGCTACTGATGCCTCACACTCGGGAATTGGAGGGGTACTTATGCAAGAAAAGCATCCGGTGGCGTTCTACAGTGAGAAGCTCAATGATGCCAAGAAGAGGTATTCCACCTATGATTTAGAACTTTATGCTGTAGTACAGGTGGTCAAACATTGGAGACACTACCTCATTGGGAAAGAGTTCGTTCTCTACTCTGACCATGAAGCACTCAAGTTTCTTAACTCCCAACGGACCATTAGTCACAAACATGCTAAGTGGATCTCATATTTACAAGAGTTTACTTTTGCCCTCAACTATAAAGCTGGAAAAGAGAACCAAGTAGCAGATGCATTGAGCCGCAAGGTGTACGATGAGTACCTTTTCAGCCCAAAGTACAGGAATTGAACATATCAAAGGGGAGTACATAGCAGATGAAGATTTTGGTACTATATACCAAAAATTACAGCAAGGTGAAACCGATCCAAAGTTCTCGATTCAAGACGGCTACTTGTTTATGGGAACACGGTTATGCATCCCAAAGACGTCCCTACGCCAATACCTAATTCGGGAGTTACATTGGAGGTGGTTTAGGTGGACACTTTGGTCATGATAAGACAATGACACAAGTTACAGATTTTTACTATTGGCCTCACTTACCCCATGATGTGCAAAATGTGGTCCAACGGTGTCGTGCATGTCAACTAGCTAAAGGCACCAAACAAAATTCTGGTTTTTACACACCATTACCGGTGCCTCATTCACCATGGCTGCACATTAGTATGGATTTTGTCCTTGGCTTGCCATCCACAAGGGAACGATATGACTCTATATTTGTAGTAGTGGACAGATTCTCAAAGTTGGCACACTTCCTCCCTTGTCGGAAGACTTTTGATGCAAGGCATGTTGCTGTCCTATTCTTTAAGGAAGTGGTACGTCTCCATGGGCTACCCGAGACTATTGTGTCGGATCGGGATGTGAAATTTATGAGCTATTTTTGGAAGACATTATGGTTGAAGACAAATACTAAAGTGCTTTACTCAACTGCCTTCCATCCTCAAACAGATGGGCAAACTGAAGTAGTGAATCGGAGCTTGGGTAATCTTCTCCGATGCCTTGTTCGTGATTATGAGAAAACTTGGCCCTCCATTCTTGACATAGCAGAGTTTGCTTATAATAGCTCCGTCAATCGGACCACGGGCCGTACACCATTTGAGATAGTGCTTGGTATCCAACCCAAGAGACCTATTGATCTTGTATCACTCCCACCTCAAGTGCGTGTGAGTATTGAAGCTGATGAATTTATCCGTCATATCACGGAAGTACATGCAGATGTTCGACGGCGAATAGCACTTAGCAATGAAGCATACAAAGCTAATGCAGACCGTCATCGCCGTTATGTGGAGTTTAAGCCCAGTGACATGGTGATGGTTAGAATAACTCTTGAGAGATTCACTCCTGGTGAAGCTACCAAGTTACATCCACGGAAAATGGGTCCCTACAAGGTGCTGAAGAAAATAGGAGCTAATGCGTACGTCCTTGAGCTCCCACCTGACATGGCTATCAGTAACATTTTCAACGTTGCTGATTTGACTCTCTACACGGGTCATCATTTTGACAAAGGAGATACAGAACATACTTTACGTCTTCCACAGTTTGTCGTTCCTTCCGCTGACCAAATTGAAGATGTTCTTGATTCCAAGTATACTATGACTCGCAATGGTGGAGGTTACCAGTCATTCTTAATTAAGTGGAAAGGGCACCCACGTAGTGACAGCACGTGGATACATGAAGATGACTTCAAGCGCATCGACCATGATTTTTATGATCACTACATGTCTTTCCTCCATTCGTTGGAGACGAATGTTTCTAAGCCGGGGGGAGCTGATGCAGCCCAAGTCTACTCCAGAAGGGGCCGAAAGAAGAACCTTCCAAAATTGGGCCAGGCCCAATTGGCTGACCAACCCACACTGTTCACGGTACTGTTCACGTGAACAGTACCAGCAATAGATTTTTCATTCCTTTGTTAGTTCTTTCTTAAAAGTTGGTTTCCTAATTTCTTTGTTTAGTTTGTTTCCTAATATTTAGGATAGATTGATAGTAAGTGCCAATTACTTGGAGACCAAGTATTCACTTTCCTATTTTCAGATTTAGAAAGTTTTCTTTCCATTGTATTAAAACCTTCCTATGTTATAAGGAGGTTTAGTTTTAGTAGTTTTATCTCTTTCCTATTTTAATTGTAAGGATTCTCATTATAAATAAGAGGAGTAGAAGCTGGCTGGTGGTTTAGAGATTTTCCAGAAAAATAAAAGAGTAAAGCTCCTATTTTTTCTGGTTGAGTCCCCAAGGTTGTGAGACTCAACCGAACTGATTCCCTTTGTGATTCTACCACTTGTTTATTACTCTTCTAATCTGTTTGGACGACTTGACTCCTATAAAAGTGTTCTTATATCCTTGTTGTTTTACTACAAAGTAAATCCAGGGTTATAAAAACTTTTCCAGATCTGGCGGTATCAGGTACAGCCAACTTTCAGAGCTTGTAGCTCCTTCAACTCTTATTGGATTGTCTTCATATTTGGAAGGGTGTTCACAATTATTACAAAGGTCATCCATACCAAGTTTCATCTAATTCCGACGGTTAGATTTCAAGATAAGTGGTTTTCTTCATTACTTTTCTCTGCAGATTTTTGTATTGGACTGAATTAAGATCCTGTAGCAAAGAGGGCTTGTTAATTTGACTTGCTTTGAATCCTCTTTGCCATCACCTTCTCTCTCTTTCTCTTTGTCTGATCTCTCTTCATCTTTCCAATCTCTCTCACACACATAGGGCCATCATTAGTGGTACCTCTTTGGTTTCTCTACCATCCTTTTGCATCTCCATTTCTTGTTCACAGATCTCTTCCGTTTCCAGTTTTCAACCCTACTCCCACGGCTAGTCATCTAAGACTCAGAGACGGATCTGAGATGTTCTTTTCACTGTAATTATACGTTTCCCCTCCATGAGTATGTGGGAGAACACAGAGGCTGAGATCGCCACAAAGATGGCATTAGTGTACCACCTTCAACATTGAACCTGAAACCGTAAAATCGCCAGAGAAAATGGCATGAGTCTTGAATGTAATTCTCGATGCTGAACTAAACCTTAACCTTGGATATGAAACAGAAAGATTGTTGAAAAAATGTTATTCGAAACCTAATACTATGAAATTTCAAACTAAACCTGAAATTTCCAAGAACAAATCCATAAATGTGTGATCAGATCAGAAATGTAAACCCAAGAAGTGAATGTAGTTGACGGATGAACCCCTTTGTGAATCATTCAACCAAGAAAAAGTAAGCAAGTGATTTTGTTGTCTGTTGAAACTCCCCTGTTAATCAATTGCTGGAGAAAGAAAGGACAAATGATAGCCCAAGTACAGATAGACTGCTGAGAACACACGAGGGAGAATATCAAAGGTATTCAAAGTAATTACGACTTTATGATTGAGAAATAAAGCCAAGATATAGAAAGAGGAGAAGTGCAGAAAAATTAGAGAATCAAGATGGGTCCTTCAAACTGGTGGGTTTTATTTTTTAACTGGGCCTTGCATTGGTGTTTACCTGTTAGAGTTGCAGGGACTGAAAGGGTGCCAAGTTCTCAAACTTTGTTTTCCTTTTTTCAGATTGAAAGCTTCTAAACCCTTTCGATTTTCTCTGTCTGGTGTGTGTGTGTGTGTAGGAGGGAGAGAGATAAGAGAATAGAATGTCGCTCATATATCAAACGTGTTTCTGTTTCTTTGTATATTCAGAAACACTTCTTACTCCATGTTACTCTACCCTGCAGAAGTGTCCCCCCCACCCTCCCCCCCCCAAAAAAAAAAAACAACTTACAGCTCAGAAACACTCCCATGAAACAGAAGTATTGGCAAATGTTACCTCTTCTGTATATTGGAAAAGAACACCCCAGCTTAGAGTAGGACATGTTCCTTTATTACAACCTAGGATGAATTCCATTGTTGGATTGGCTTGACCCATTCTGGAAACCTAAGCTGATAAGAACCAGTCCAAACCTGGGTTCTGTTCCCATAGGGGTATTTACTATATAAGAGTTTGTTAATTTGTTTGGGGGATATTTTGTCATTTTATATTATCATTTCTTTATTATGTTTAGCAGTCGTTGAGTTTGATTCAGACTCTATCTCTGTTGTAGAGTCTGAATAGCTTTTAGTTTCAGTTTTCAAAGTTTTTAAATAGCTGTGTAATCCATCGGTTGATCAGATTGTAATGAATAGAAGTTATTTTGTATTGCTGGTTGCTGGTTATGTACTGTTTCTCTCCTTCCCTTCGTTCCTGCTCGATTCAGGTTTGACATCCCTCTTTCCACATGTGCTCTTCCAACTCTCCTCTCCTCTATTCTCCTTTATTGCTTATTCTTATTCCTTCGTCTTGTGTCTATTCCCTCCTTGCAGAGACTTTTTATTTTTGTCTTTATTTATTTATTTATTTTTTTAATCCACAGCGTCCTGCTATTGGAGGTACTTATAGTCCGCTAGAGTTGGATTGAACTCGATCGATTCATCTCCATTCTACTTGAGATTTTGCATCATGGTTCCTCCATTTGAGGTGATTCAGCCTGCCAGGTCTGAAATTGAAAGTTTGTGTGTGTTGTGAGTTTACTGTGAAGATCAGATCTGGCCTGGAGCTTTCTGCAGGACACTGTTTCAGTCATTTAATAATATTTTCTCTCGTTATTTTGGTGGCCATTAGCTAAATTCAATAGGGTCTTGGGATAGGATTAAGCCCCTAAAATCTAGTTTGATCCATGTTAACCTAGGAGAGTTCCATTGAGTTCCATCGCCTGGAATCAGATCTGTTCTACCATAAGCAGACGGTCATCGTGAGGAAGAAAATGAACAGTTTCGAAAATTACAAATAAGGACAAAAATTGTCTACTTCACACAAGCCCCTCATTCTGAGTTTTGTTTTGTTTCATTCCCCCACTATTGTTTTAAAATTCCAGAGTAGTCCTTGCTTTTATAATTTGTTTCTGTTTACCCCAATCTTTTCTGAAATTCCAAAGTTGTCCTTCCTCCTAAAATTTAATTACTTCTCATCCCAACTCTGTTTTCCTTCCTAAAATGGGTACTAAATTTTCCAGAAAATTATGGAACTGCCATTAATCCTTCTATTTGAGATCTCGTTAGTTTAGTGTGTTTTTTTTTTTTTTTTTTTTTTTTTTTTTGGGGGGGCATAGTGACCTAAATCAGGGTATTGGAACCCTAGGTTTCATCAAGAACCACACACTCGTTGTAAAAGAGCACAATTTGAAGCAGACACTATTCTAGATAAATCAGGGTATTGGAACCCTAGGTTTCATCAAGAACCACACATTCGTTGTAAAAGAGCACAGTTTGAAGCAGACACTATTCTAGATAAGAGAACACAACACCCTAGGAGACCCCTTGATGAGTACAGCCGCCACATATAATTAACATGACTCTCATAGACTTATTAGTAAGGCCACATAATTTTTTTTTGGGGGCTAGAAACCATAGAATTGTCAATAAGTAGAACTCTCTTAAAGTTTTATTCATCAAGAAATGGGCCCTTACTTGGCTGCACAATTTCTAATGTAGGACAATGATGTAGATCAAGATTTACTCAAGGAAAAAGGGCCGCAAACAACTAAATGGGCCTGGGCCATTGGGCCAGTCGAATGCTGGCTAAGCAACCAGCAATCAGCAAGCAGTCAAGTTACCGCCAGCTAGTAGTTGACAGCAGTAGACTTTAGTAGGATTCTTTTTGATTGACAGTCTTATTTACTTTCCTAAAACATAGGCTAGTTAGTTAGAAGTTTTAATTGTTTGGAGACTAAGAACTTTCTTAAATTTAGTTTCCTAAAAGTGTTTAGAAACTTTCCTATTTTCTGTTTTTGAAACTTTTCTATTCTCTAAAATGGAAGTTTCTGTTTTAGTTAGGATTTCCTATTATTTTGTAATCTTTTAAAGTTTATTAATAAGAGTTTCCAAGAGACTGGCGGCAGACTTTCAGAAAAAAAGAAAAAAAGAGAATGAATTTTTTTTCTGGTTGAGTCTCCCACAGTTGTGAGACTCAACTGATTGTCTTATTTTTCTCCTTCTTTTCCTCTAATCTCTCTTAAGCTATTTTATTCTTCTTATTAGAGAAAAAGAAGGAGAAAAATAAGACAATCGGTTGAGTCTCACAACCGTGGAAAACTCTTTTTTTTTTTTTTCTTGAAAGTCTACAGCCAGCCCCTTGGAAACTCTTATTAATAAGCTTTAAAAGATTACAAAATAGTAGAAAATCCTAACTAAAACAGAAACTTCCTTTTTAGAGAATAGGAAAGTTTTCAAAACAGAAAATAGTACAGTTTTTGAACACTTTTAGGAAACTAAATTTAAGAAAGTTCTTAGTCTCCAAGCAATTAAAACTTCTAACTAATTAGCTTATGTTTTAGGAAAGTAAATAAGACTGTCTATCAAAAAAAATCCTACTAAAGTCTACTGGTGTCGACAACTAGCTGGTGGTAACTTGACTGGTTGCTGATTGCTGGTTGCTTAGCCAGCATTTGAATGGCCCAATAGCCCAGGCCCATTTAGTTGTTTGCGGCCCTTTTTCCTTGAGTAAATATTGATCTACATCAGACAAGTCCTCAATTTGTCAATTTAGGAACCAGCTCCGCAGTAGGATCCCTTCTTGAACAACATAAGGACAACATCAATTTCAAAATTTGGAGGTTTTACTCACAACCTTGACCAACTGTTGGATGATCCTCAAACTGATAATAAATTAAAGCCTATGGGAGAGTTGGATGATGTCAAAATATGGCCTCCATGTGATGGCCAGATCTGATGATACTTGAGATTGAAGAACTTTGTAGAAATAGCCTCTAAACAGTATCCGTGAATAGTAGAACCGGAAAGATAGTGAAGAAGAATAGAACTTTAGAAGACCCACCTAAGGTTGACTGAGTCCCACAGCCTAGGAAGGCCACTTGACATTGCAATGATAAGCTTTCTTTTCATTAATCAAATATGAGGAGCAAAGTTCCATTACAAGCAAAATCTGGGGAACCTTTTCAAAAGGGGACAGAATCTTGTTTACTCAGCAAAATCTTTGGAATCTTTTCACGCATGGAAATACAATAAAATCTGAGCCAAACATAAACTAAATCAGATCTGCAAAGATCAGATCTAGAGAGAACTTGTGGCTGGGTCTTTCCTTGTGGAGCACTCAAACGTATGGCTGGGTCTGGTCTTGGGGGCTACTCAATCAAAATAAAAGCTGCTGAAATAGAAAGACTGAAATAGAAAGCATGTGGCTTGAACTTGGACTGCAAGGCTCACCTCCCACACATTACTGTTCACGTGAACAGTAACATGTGCGCACACATGAATGTTTTCAGCCATTGAACTTCATCAACTCTCCCCTACTTAAAATAAACTCGTCCTCGAGTTTTGTAATGATGAAGAATCAACTCAGTGGGGGTCGGCATGCATCTTTCTTTGATATCGGAAATTTGGTTGTGCTTGAAAGTTTGGAAGAAAGTCCAGGTCCACTCTCTTCAAAATACTATGGAGGAAACACAATGTCAATATTTTCAACTTCATGGAAGGATTCAACGGTGAAGGTGGTTCCATGGGGATTACCATATCTCACTTTTTGTCTTCCTCAATCGTCTCCACAATTTCTATAGCCTCATCGTCATTGTTACTTTGACTATCAGTCAATGGGGTTGCACAAAGAAGGTTAACTTCACATATGTCCACCTCATTGATTGCAATAAAATCATCTACTTTGTGACTGATCTGGTCTTCAACTTCAACCTCTTCAATGCAAATCTCTATGGTAAAAACATCAATGGTGGGCTCTTCCTTGTCATCCAGGATTACTGAAATCTTTTTATCGTTTACCTTGACTTCATTCACTGATGCTTTCACAATTGATGTAGGCATTGGATTCTCCTTTGTTGGTACGATTTGGGGTTCAGCCTTCACATTGACATTGTTAGCGTTAGGCTTCCACCACTCTCTGACTTGCGAATTGAATTTTATAGATGGTTGTGTCAAGTTCTCTTCAGTTATAAACACCACTTGGTGGTGATTTTGTCGACGGGAGGGGCTTCTTTGGATATGTTCAGATATGTATTTTCTTGTTAATTTCGTACTTCATATCTTCCCAAGTCTAGGCTCTTGTCTTCAAACTCCAAGCCTTTCTTCATGGAATTTCCACCATTCTCTAGCACAACCAGTCAAACGGAAGTAAGCAAATCTAAGCTTCTGCTCCTCTGTCAAGTTGTAACAGTCAAACTATTCCTCTAGAGAATCCAACCAAACGAGGAATAGGTATGGGTCTGTTTGGCCAGCAAAGTAAGGAACTTTTGGAAAATAAGGGAGATTGGGAGATCTCCTCTCCATATCTGATTCTGATACCAAATAATGTAAGACGATTCTGCAATTTGTCAATATAGAAACCAACCCACAGTAGGATCGCTTCTTAAACATCATAAGGAGCACAAACAACATCAGTTTCAGAATTAGGAGGTTTTACTCACAGCCTTAACTAACCGTCGGATAATTCTCAAACTGATGACGAATAAAGGCCTATGGGAGAGGTGGATGATGTCAAAATATGGTCTGCATCTGATGGCCTGATGTGAAGATACTTGAGATCGCAGAACTCAGCAGAAATAGCCTCTAAACAGTTACAGTGAACAGTAGAAGCGGAAAGATAGGGAAGAAGAATAGAACCTTAGGAGAGTCCCACCTAAGGTCAGTTGAGTCCCACAGCCTAGGAAGCCCCACTTGACATTGCAATGGCAAGCTTCTTTTCATCTTTCAATTTTGAGGAGGTTTAAAACCTCAATTACAAGCTAATCTGCCATATATTTTGATGGTTCAGCCAATTTCTGGTGGCGGACCAAAAGATGTAAAGAACGCGGAGCGTGAAGTCAATTAGATCAACTTGGGGGACAAGTTTCAGGCAGAATTGATATAGACTACTAGGACAGGGGTACTGTTCACGTGAACCCACAGTAAACGCTGGGTAGCCAAGTGCAGAGCGGGTAACTACTGAAAGCATCTAAGTAGTAAGCCCACCCCAAGATGAGTGCTCTCCTATTCCGAAACTAGCTAAATAGGAACTAACGAAAATAGAAACATGATATGATAGTAGCTTGGTTGGAAAGTTTGGGTCAAAGCATAAGTTTTTCAATAGGAACTGTCCACATGTGACTGGCTGGCCAAATTGTATCATTGCTGAGATCTGGGGAGAATCTTCTAGAGGATCTTCCACGGACAGTTTGTCAGCTGGAATATCTTAGAGAACATTCTTGCTGTAAACTTCTCAAAAGGGGACATAATCTTGTCTGCTCAGCAAAATCTTTGGAATCTTTTCATGCATGGAAACACAATAAAATCTGAGCCAAATATAAATTATATCAGATCTGCAAAGATCAGATCTAGAGTGAACTTGTGGCTGGGTCTTTCCTTGTGGAGCACTCAAGCTTATGACTGGGTCTGGTCTTGGGGACCACTCAATCAAAATAGAAGTTGCTGAAATAGAAAGACTGAAATAGAAAGCATGTCGCTGGAACTTGGACTGCAAGGATCACCTCCCACGCGTTACTGTACATGTGAACACATAAATGTTTTCAGCCATTGAATTGCATCATGTCTATAATTGGCTGAATTTTCAAGGAGGTAAAGCTAAGCTTTAGGAACTTCAGAATAACTTCATTGACCCCTAGCTAAATGATAGATGAATATGCCGAGAGTAGCCATTTAAGACTGCTCTTTGAACAGCAACAGTAGCCAGTTTTTTCTTTTATTTCCCTAGTTGTGGACCATTTCCTTTTGATTCTTAACATCCTGCCAACCACCTGAATGCTCTGTTGCATGAGCTGCTGCCTCATTATATATGGGTGTATTCTTTTAGGTTCTGTTTACCTCTCTTATATGTACGTGTATATGTGTATATGCATATAATTTTCAAGGCTCTGTCTAGACGTCGTCCTGTTGGGTCCAAAGCAAGCGACCGCCTTGGTGTCGCCTTGGATGCCTTGGATGCCTAGGCATTGCCTTGTTGCCTTGTGACGGCATACTTTACGCTAATCTGTTTTTTGACACTTCTCGAGTTTACTTTGATTTATGTTATTACTTTGTTTTTTTTATGAATTTGCTTATATTCTATACTATGCTTTCTTTATAAATGTTGGTTTTCTCATATTAGGTCATTACTAGCATAATTATATCATAATGCATTGATTAGTCTTCTACGTTGCATATAAGCATTATTATATCATTGCTATATTACATATAATGCACACAGGGTGCCTAAGTGCGCCTAGGCGGGCACCTTGTTGCCTAAGTGCTTAGGTGGCCCTCCAACACCTTGGCCTTGGGTCACCTTGTTGCATTGACAACTATGATGCATGAAAAGTTATTGTCAATTATGTGCATGTTTGTTTAATGCAACCATACAAAATTTGACAATCATGCCTTCAATTTTATTTATTTATTGTTGTTAAGATGTTTACTGAGGTTGGGGTATGTCCGGTCCTGTTTCCTTTTAATCACTTTCCTTATTTTCAGTATTTTAGTTTGTTTAGGAAACCCATCCAAAGCCTGGAGCTCTTTATCAGTTGGTCTTTGTTTTTGGAAGTTTGAGTCAGTTAGGGACGCCCCAAACACAGCCTGACTGGTGAGTCCTAGATTATGTTGTTTTGTTCCTTTGGGTCTTTATTTAAATCAATGTAAGTCTATTCCAGCCCCTGCAAATTGAGTAAATGAAAGGAAAGCTTTTGATTTTGGTTCTTTGGTGATTCAGACCTTGATTAACCCATTTTTTTCTTCTTCCTTATCGTCCATGATATGTGTGTCTCTAATTATTGTACCTGTTTTGAAGATTGCCCCGCTTTGAAAAAATTTCATGGAGACACCCGAATGAGATGTTCTTTTGGGTCTTGTTGCCTTAGCCGGAGAGACGAGTTTGAAAGGAGGTTTTTGAGATAGGGTTTTGGGACATAGTTTGTTCTTGAGAGATATCTATTGTAATACCTCATTATTTACATAATGAATCATGTTCATCTTTGTCCATGGAGGTAGCACATCGCATTGGTGTGGACCACGTAAATCTGTGTCATCTTTGCTTGAAGCATTTAGGTTTCTTCATGTTTCTTGGTGTTTGCATTAACTGCCTATATATTCTTCTTTCTCCATTGTTCCTGCTCACCACTTTTCTACTCCAGTTTTGGTTTGAATTCTGCAATCTGATCTCAGTTTCACATTATGGTTTGTTTTTGATCAACACTACTGATAGATATCTACCAAAAAGGAAAAAAAAACTACTGATATATCTCATTCTGATTTCTGTTTAGATCAGTACATTTTGGCTATCCAATTCTTTTCTATATGAGTTTCCTTGTTTAAGTAGGATACTTAATTATCTTTCAATTTCGCTATCAGAGTCTGCCGAAATTGCTCTGAAATATTCTCCTATCCTACAAGGTCACACAACCAGCTTTTGGTCTAATTCTGATTTCTGATTGTTGAGATATTAAAAATTCTCCAGTTCTGATTCTGTAATTCTGTTTTGAATATCCTATATTTTCTCATCTCAGAACCTTACTTCTACTCTTATAAAAAGATATCGCAGGGAGGGAGAGAATAACTCCTCTCGATTCTGCTTTCTCTAGCTACATCGATTCTCTTCTCTACTTTCTTATTTCTATTTTATTACGTGTTAGCGATATAGTAAGATTGGTTGTTTGTTAGAGTTTTTAGTCTACTTTACTTGTTAGAGTCCTTAGTCTACTTTACTTGTTAGAGTCCTTAGTCAAGTGTACTTTCTATTTTACTTCTAGTATCATTGTGTAACTGGGATTGTTCTTTACTTCTAGTAACAATGTGGAACAAGGACTGCTCTGTCATGTTGATATGTGGCTGTCCTAGTCTCCTTAGGCTGTACTATTTCTCTTCTATAAATAGATGTCACAGGTAGAAAAGAGCTCAACAATTTCTCTCTCCCTCTCTCTCGCTCTCTCTCTCCCTCTTCTTCTTTTCTCTCCATCTTCTCCTTCTTTCTTTATTCTTTACTTTGTTACATGGTATCAGAGCGTGTGCCATTTTGAGAGTCGTCTAAAGTTCTTCGTCATGGAGTGCAGCCACCATTGCTGCCTTCGCCTCATCTGAAGTTCTGGTTTTGTTTTCTATTCTATTTGCCGTTGGTTTTCAATCTCCATCATCAAGTAATTTCGTTTTCTGCAATCCTTTCTCAGATCTGAATCTGCCTATGCTTCATCTTATCTCTTCGTCTTTATTATCCTTCATTCCTTCATTAATCTTGAAAGTTCATTGCTACTAATTAATTTCAGATCTGATCCATTACATTCATACTCCATTGAATCAATGTAGGTCTGAATTTTCTGTGTTGCGTCATCTATTTTCTTACTCTCGGCTTGAGGGCTTCATGGTTTACTTGCTACTGAATCATTGATTGCTTCATGATTTAAACTCGTACTCCATTAATGTGCACTAAGATTCTTCAATATCTACATATCAGTTACAGATTGGGGTTTTAATTTTTAAATACAGTTTTTCCTTTCAATCAATTTTGGTTCTGGTTTTATTTTCAGTCTTTTATTGTCTACTACGTATCAGTCTCTCTTAATGCATTATAATTACCCAATCAATGTCTGCTACTGGGTTTTAATTCCGATTCATTACCTGTATTCAATTGCTCAGTTTTATTCTCAGTTTTATTTACTACTGAATTACATTAACTCTGGTTTCAGTTACCTTTTCCCTTTGTCGATCTCATCCATAGATACTAATACCAGATCTGGAATCCAAATCAGATCTCAGTTTGGGTCCCAAATCTGGGATCGACTTTGATTTTCAAATTGCATTCGATTTCTGCAATTAATATTCCAGTGCTTGGTTGCTGAATTGAATTAAAGCATGGTGAGTTAATTTCTTCACTAATTCTGCAATCAATTTGACTTGGTGATAATCCTAGTTCAGCAAGGAGTCTTCCTCAGTTAAGATCTAACCATTAGATCAAAACCATCTTTTGATATCGTCTTCTAATCGTTGTCGGTTGCATTGTTGTTACATGTTATGATTTGCATCGAATGACTAGATTTCAAGATCTGCTTGTTGATTCTGATCCACTATACCTAACCTTATTTCGATTTGCTTGCTGATTCTGTTCTGTTATACCTGATCAGCTGTTGCTATTGTCGTGACATTGCCTATTCTCTATGCTACTACCGTTACTCTTTGAGATCTATTACTACTACTATTGCTGCTACTGCTGCTGTTGCTACTATTGCTATTACTACTACTGTTGCCAAGGAATCAAGTATCGTGTATCGGTACCGTATCGGTCTTCTGAAATTAAGAGACGTATTGTATCGTATCGTGGATACGGTGGATACGCACTGATACGCATGGTTACGGGACAAGATACGCACAAAAATGATTAAGGAACATACAAAACACAATTTTAAAGCATAAAAACACTATAATTAGCAACATTGAAAAAGAAAATGTTTCTTCCATCATAGATACACATGATTATAGGGCAGGATACGCACAAAAATGATTAAGGATCATACAGAACACATTTTTAAAGCATAAAAACACAATAAATCTATAATTAACAACATTAAGAATTAGACATGGGTTAATATAAAATGTCAAACATGTTTATTAGTTAACCACTTGAGAATAAAAACTCAATAAAACCAACTGTAGAAAAATAAGATAGATGGAGTAAGACTCCTATGAGGAAATGAAAAATACAGTCTTCCATTTTCATTTCTACATAAACAGTCTTATCACAAGCATTGCATTTCTGCAGAGTTACATTGAATGCATTACAAGAGTTTTTGCTCTATCTTTCATATCCTCAAACACTATATTTTAAGATGGTCTCCTTGTGAACCCTATCTTTTTCATTGACCAACAGTTTTGACACTCTCATCCACATAAAAAAAAAAGCGTACAATCTACAATAAATAGAGAACTTCCAGAACACAAAAATAGACATCAGGCCCAAAAACAGAGAAATAGACATGGGTTGAAACAAATATCTTTGAAAAAAAAGAAAAAAAGAAAAGACGAAGACAAGTTCCTAGCCATATTCTGTTTAAGAGAAACAGAAAAAAAAATCAGAAAAGGAAATAACAAGGATAGAAGAAAAGGAAATAAAAAAAATAAAATTATCTAAATTATATTTTTATTTTTTAAACCAGAAAATAAAAAAATAAAAAATTAAATAAAAAATTATAACTGAGAAGCAAAGATGGTAGATCAGTGGTCTACACATCTTATATAAATAGTAGAAGAGGAAAGGATTAATTTTTGGAATTTTTTTTTTTTTTTTGAAATTTCTTGTGTGTTTCAAAAATTTCTCAAATCAAACATCAAATCAGTGTTTAAATCCATGTATGTAGTATGCATTCATCAAATAGGACCATTGTTCATTGATTCATGAGAAGAAACAACACAAAAATCGATTTATTTTGAAAAAAAATAAAGTGGAAACTCATTATCTTTGCTGTTTTCCGCCCTTGGAGCTTGAAGAAATGATTTCGTACTCTAATTTCACAAAAATCGAGTTTGATGCAACTTTCCCAGTCGTTTTAGGGCTAAGAATCAAAGTCATAAGGTTTTTTGGAAGAAAATTAAGTTGCAGAAGAGTATTCAAGCTGAAATGGTTGTCGGCTTTTGGAAAAAGATGCTGTTCTGAGTAGAATTGATACTGCTCGATACTAAAAGGGTGTATCGACCAGTATCGAACCGATATGGTTCAATACTAGTCGATACAGGTTGGTTTTTATGTTTTTTTTTTTTTTAAAACTATATTTAAAGTGTATCGAGGCGTATCGAGCCGATATGATACACCTCGATACGCTCGTTACTCTGTTTTTTTTTTAAATGGAGAGACGAATCAAGGTGATTCCTTGCTAGTCGATACCGATATGTATCGGCCGATACGATGTGTATCGTGTCGATACTTGATTCCTTGCTCCTTACAACTGAAAAAGAAACAAATATAGGGACTTCTACTGTAAGTTAATAATTTCCCTTAATATAATCAAGTCTGCTGCATCCGAATATGATGTTCTTGATTTAGTGTTTATTTATTTATTTATTTTTTTTTATTGTCTCACAGCCGTGTACACATTAGTGGTGGAGGGAGATTTGGCTTTGGTGATAAAGTGGCTGTCCCAAGGTGTACAGATACCACGAAAGTTGGCACATCCGATTGCTAGATTAGTGATTTCCTGGGGGAGTGTCTGTTTTCAGAGACAAGAACTGTAAATTCCTTTACAGATGCTTTAGTCATAGGAGAGTAGTGGATCAAGGTTTCATGTATTTAGGGTCAATTCCGATTTTATAATGTGAGGACATAGTTTTTGTTTTGTCCTCCCTGAGATGGCCCATCTTGTGTTGGTTGTATTACACATATAGCTGTGTAGTTTTTATACATTTCCTTGCCTTGGCAAAGCCTGATCCCCACCCCCCCACCAAAGCACCCAAAAAAAAAAAAAAAAGAAGGAAAAAATAATGAAAGGCTTGATAGGGGTAGCAATTTCCAATACAGCCTGCGAAACCCAAGTACCCAACATGAACACGACTTGGAATTACAGGGTTAGAGTAGAGGGAAATTTGACATGACAAATGTAAAATGACATGCTAATAAGCAGGTAATGTTAGGATTGTGTGTACAGTTGACCCATTTGACATGAAAACCTTCTAATAGCAGAAACCTATATATATATATATATATTTATATATAAACACAAATGAAGTGTGTAGCTTGGTGTTCTGATTTATGTATTTCTATGCATCTAGCTTGGAATTTACGTCTTCCTCTTTGGCATTTTGTAAAGAATTCTTTATTCTAATTTAACTACAGTAAATAACTTGAATGACATGAATTTAATATGATCCTCAACATTACCCATTGACCCAAAACTAATATCATTGAGATGTGTTAAGGTTGGCATACTTCGACATGATTAAGAATCTGGTTAAGTTAGAGTTGAGACAATTCGGGCATGACTTGGTGACACTTAGACTAGCAAAGTGGTTCCTTTTAAGTAGGGGATAAGGGGCTTATGTATAATATTAAAGAGCTAATTTGCATAATATGAAGAGGGGTTTATGAGTAAAGTATTGTGTTTTAACTTGACTGCAAATATTGGTATAAAAAATGGGAGTTTTCCCTTATACTTTCCTCCTCATCTTGAACTTTCCAGCCATGTAGGCTATCAACTCATCATCAGAGTCCTCAGATTCACTATTCTCCTTTATCTTCAATTTCTTCATACCCTTGAAAGCTACTTCCTTCTATGTGGGTTTTGGTTTGATCATCCTTATCACATACGTTGTCAGAATTCTATGCAACTCATCTATGCTCATGGTGTTTCAAATCCTTGGCCTCTTCTATGGCAGACACCTTGGGGTTATACAGTTATGGTAAGCATCTGAGAACCATCTTCACAACCGTTGCCACTTTGATTTTTCACCTATTGCCCTGATTGAATTTGTGACTTCATTCACTCTGTTTAGGAAGTACTCAATAGGCTCACCTTCTAATATCTTGAGAATCTCAAACTGTGCTCTATGGTGTTGAAGTTTGGCCTCCTTAATTTTCTCATCACCTTCATGGACACTTTTCAATTTTTCTCAAATCTTTTTAGAGATGGGACAACTAATTACCCTTGCAAGTTCATTTTTCACTAGAGAGCCCAGAAATGCAGTCATTGCCCTTGCATCATTCTTACATTTTTTTTTTTTTCATCTTTGAAGCATCTATGATGTCTGTAGTGGTGAGACTGTAGCCATTGTTTACCGATAACCATACTCCATAACCTTGGGCTTTCAGATATGTTTTCATTTATACTTTCCAAAAATTGTGATTGTATCATCGGAGATTGAAATTTTACCATGCATATGGTGGTTCTTATTAGATGGCATTTCTAGTGTTTCTCAATTCTATATGTACCTGAAGTTGTTAATTTTCTTCCCTAGGTAACACTAGCTTTGATACCACTTGTGAATCTCCCAAATTTTCTGCCTATCATTGATGCTGCCCTTAACTGTGCTGTGCTGTGCTAGTGTGTTGTGCTTTGTTGTCTTGAGCTGACCCTAACTAATTGTCCCAAACACTATCACAATACTCAATCATGTAACACACCATGCCTCTCAACGACAGTGTGCACACCCATCCTGCAAACAGAGCACTCTGTATGCATCAATAACATATAAGTACAACATACAAAGATAATGTGGTTCATCTTCATGATGTGTGAAGCCTAATCCATGGGGCAATACCTTAATCAAGGTTTCATATATTACCCAATACACAACTCAATTTTGGTTGCACTTGTAACCTAGGTGGTACAACACCTGCTTCAATCCAAGCATGTACTCAGACAAGGGCAACAACCCCCACTATGTGTATAAAGTCTAGCGATACATCTTATCAGAACCACAACCTAATTCACACAAGCTTATTGGTTCCCTTAAGTGAACCATCGGATAGTCCAGATTCGATCAAGGTGATCTATGATACATAAGATTCCATGTCGAGTTTTATTTATGGAAGGTGCACTGAGATATGGTGCATCGTTAATTACTAAAGTAACATGAGTTTAGTTTTTGATCCGACGGCTGTGATCGCATTCGAACTAAAGATTCAAATCCTACAGTCCAGATCTGACCATACATGATTAGACCAATGAGAGATCGAAATGTGACATGACATTTTTTTCAGATGTTCTCCTCCTGTGTTTCGTCCGTGCACCAAAGTGAAGATATATGCTTTTGAATATTCTGGATTGCGAGTTTATTTTGGTGGTGCACCCTATTACCGTGCTCCCCATTACACTGTAGCGCCCCGTGATTCTGTGTTTCTTGCACATGCAAGCACCCCTGGAAGATTCTAGGAATATTCCCCTTAAGCAATCTAAATGTTCCAGCTTTAAATGACCATATCTTGGCCGTTTGACCTTCGATTGAGGTGATTCAAATTGGGTTCTTTCACTTTTTTCGTAAGCTATCTTCCTGAAAAGAAGAACTGAAAGGTGGGATACTTGAGTTGAAGCTTCATTGAAGGCCTAGGGTTTCATAACTTATCATCTAGCTCTTGCATTAAGTTCTAGAACTCTATTGAAGCAGTGTGAAGGTGATAGAAGGAATTGGCAGTAGCTCCATACCCAAGGAAAGAATGGAAAAAAGAGAAAGGACCATAAAACAAGAGAAAAGGGGGTTCTTTGAGGTTGTGGGGGTGTATTGATTCAACCTACGAACCCTTTTTGTTCACCTATGCTTCATTGAAGGCCATTAAAAAGATTGATAAGGTGTATTGAAGATCTTGAATGCATTTCCATTGAAAGCGAAGAAAGGAAAAGAGAAAGGGGTCCATGCTTGCTTATACTTGATACTCAACTCTCCATCACCAAAATGGGGCTGTTGAAGATTCTAGTGAGGGGCTTTGATGACCATATTCAAGCTTCTTCAGTTGTGATTACACTGGTACTCTCGTCCAAGTCCATTTATTGTAACCTAGGTTGTATGTGAAGTAAAAACCTAAGGTACTATGTTGTTAGGGTTGGGACTTGAATATATATATATATACGTAGTTGGAGCTTTACAAGAGTGGGGGTTGTTGTCTTAGTCTGAGTAGGTGCTTGGACTGAAGCAAGTGTTGTAGCACCTGGGTTGTAGGTGCAACCAAAATTGATTTGTGTATTGGGTAATATACGGAACCCTGGTTAGGGTATTGCCTTGTGGATACACATCGTGTAGGTGAACCACGTTATCTCTGTGTATTGTGATTATATGTTATTGGTGCATATGGAGTGCTTTGTTCGTAGGATGTGTGTGCACACTGGATAGTCGTGTAGGTGAACCATGTTATCTCTGTGTGTTGTGATTATATGTTATTGGTGCATATGGAGTGCTTTGTTCGTAGGATGTGTGTGCACATTGGGTAGACCGATGGGTGTGCACACTGGATAGACCTTGTCACAGGGTGTGTTGCTTGTGATTGAGAGGCAAGGTGTGTTACATGATTGTGTGTTCCTGTGAGTGTTTGGGACAATCAGTTAGGGTCAGCACAACACATCACAATTAAGGGCAGCATCAGAGATAGAGAAGACAATTTGGGAAAGCAATTTGAGGGCATTGATTCACCCTCCCACCCAGTGTCAACCTGGTTCAGATTTGTGTTTTAAACGGCCTTTTTTTGCCATACCATATTTCGCCGATTAAACACCGAATCCCATATCACTCTCGATATGATACGTCAAAAAAAAATGAATTATAATTAGTTTTGTTTAAATTACCATATTACCCAAAAATATCCTGATTCTCCCCTCATTTACGATTTGGTCTTGATTCCCCAACCCTTCCTTAATCCCTTCCCCTTCACTACTGAGTTTTCACTGACCTATCCCTTCCTTGCCCTAATGCTATTGCGCCATTCGAGCTTGGGTTTGTGCTTGTCGATGCTTGTGGAAGTAGAATACTGAGCAATGGAACTGATTATCGGAAAATAGGGCGTGGCTGGTACATCTACTTTCCTCTTGCAGATCTAGGGTTTTATTTGGGCTAACCTTGGAGAAGACAGGAAGAAGGATTGAAGCATCTTATGGAGGAAGAAGAGAGTTGAATGATGTTAAAGATGATGGAATGGAACTTACTGCTTATGCCTTTCAGGGGACTACAGCTATGCTGTTCGAATTCTTTGAAATTCTTGTGTTCCTCTTCAGCTTGTAGTCCTCTTTGACCCCACCACACACATACACGCGACCCTTGGGTGGGGGAGATGGTTCTGTTATTTGTTCATCTGCTTGCTTTTCTGAAGAATGTGGGATCCTCCCATCCAAACCAAAAGTTGTGGATCCAGGATGCCGTGCTGAGAGAGGTAAGACTCGAGAGATGGAAAGATGAGTTGGAGGGGGTTGGGGGGTTGAGAGAATATGTTTCCACTTTGGATGTAGGAATTTAGGTAATAATTGCTCAATTTATGTGTGTACATATTGTTGTTTTTTCTGCTCCTGTATTTTTCATATCGGATCATTTGAAATTGGTACCGACCGTTTTCGTGTTTGTGCCGTTCTCAAATGTTTGACTGTTTTTATTACTGTCCTGTTCCAATTTTGAGCCGTTTTAAACATGTCATAACGAACAAAGTTGAATAAAGTTTTTAGCCATTCTCATTTGAACTATGACCCAGACTGACTTCTGTCAATTGCTGCTTATCCAGCTCTGGCTCGGGTAGATTCTATTTCTATAAATAGTGTACTGGGTCTCCCGGTGGTCGAGCTGATCTACGACCACCGTTTTATATAGGGCTAAGGATTTTCTTGCTGGTTGACTCAACCCCTTAAATTGGAAGAGAGCCAGAGAGGTACTTCACAAACAGGGGCAATTGCTTCACTCCTGACTGTGATTGCCCTCATGATACTTTATCGGAGCTTCGTAACTAGTGCCCGACATGGAATAAAATCTCGGTGAGATCGCCAATTTCGCTGGTTTCGTAACCAGTCGAGACGAAAACAGGGTTGATAACCCTTTTCGTCTCGGCAGTTACATGTTCTCGCCGAGATCTCGGTATTTTTCGGTAGTTCTTGCGAGATCTCGCGAGATCTCGGCGAGAAATTGCTTTTACCTTTTTTTTTTCTCTTTATAAAAGAGAGAAGAGCCTGTTTTCAGTCGAGAACTCGACCGAGACTGCTCCTCCCTCTTTCTTCTTAGTTTTTTCAAGTTTTTTTCATTTCTTCCCCCATTCTTTCTTCGTTTGGACTTTTAACTTGCTACGGGTGGTGCTTCGGACTGCGGGGATTGCTGTAAGAGCTTCATATCAACTGTTGAAGGTAAGTTTCTTGCTGAAAAATGAGATTTTTACATGAGGGAGAAAAATTTCTTTTTCTAGAATGTGATGAAATTTTTATATGTTAGATACGTGAGCCCGATCTACAAGCTCACGGTTTCAGATTTCGATTTCGATTTCGATTGTTGTAGGTATTTTTTTCAATTATTTGCATTTAAAAATGAATTTTCAGCAATTAAAATTTAAAATAATTATTATTATTACTCATTTGATGATGATGACCTATTTATATGTTAATCACCGTTGGCCGATCTACTGTCCTACGATTTCAGATTTCGATTTTGGTTGTTGTATGTTTTTTTTTAATTATTTATATTAAAAAAACATTTTTCAGCAATTAAAAATTAATTTAAAATTGATTAAAAATGCTATAAAATCGGGAAAAATAAAGAAAAATGTTCTGATCGCATTTAAAATATGAGAAAATTTTTGAAATGTAATTTCTGCTGTGTTCAAGTTTGTAAGGTTATTGAAGTTTGTGTTTTCTATGAAACAGTGCTTGGAAATTATGTCGAGACCAAGTTCTGGGCGGGCGATGGGGGCGACGGTACCGGTTCTCGAACCGACCGCATGGCGGTATGCGCGCACTTCAGGGTGATAGGAAGAAGACCCAGTGTAATTTTTGTGGGAAGAAGCTTCAGTCTGGCGGCATCACAATACTGAAGCAACACTTGAGTGGACTGGGCAAAGATGTTTCCAAATGCCCGCAGTGTCCTGTGGAGATATCCAGGGCTATAGGTGAACATTTGAGGGGAGGGAGGTAAAGGAGGGCAGCAATGGAAAGAAAAAGACAACAATTTGAGGAGGCAATTCAAGGCACTGTACCAGAATCCAGTGAGGAACATGAGGCTGAGGGATGGGATGTAAAAGAGATGACAGAGGCAGAGGCAAGACAGATGCGTTATGCGGCAATGGCTAGTAGAGAAACCCTTAGATCAGATGTAGAGAGGAGACGGACAGGAGCAGGTACATCTGGAGCAGGTGGCAATGGTAGTGGATTTGCTGAGCCTGAGCCACAGAGACGGAGCAAAGTGATTGGTTCTTGGTTTTCTAGATTACGAAGTAGAAGGGAAGAACCTGTGCCTCAGCCACGGGGACGGGATGATTATGTTCAAGTTTTACAGCAAGATCCCGCAGTCTTTACGAAGCAAGATAGTAAGCAAAAAAAAATAAAGGCAATGTTTGGGGGAAAGAATAGGGAGTCAGTAGGGTATTCTTACTCTAAGTGGTCGTTTTATCATGGCATCCCAAGCAAACGCCACCACGGACCCCTTTTTTAGAGCATGTCGAATGCGATTCTTGAGGCGGTATAGGGGTTAGAGGGCCAAATCAATATGTGTTAATGACTCATTATTTGCCTCAACATAAGAAGGAATTACAAGACTGGATTTTAGGCCAGAAGAAGAATTGGGAAGATTTAGGAGTAACTATTATGTGTGATGGTTGGACTGGTCCTACCAGAAAGTCCATCATCAACTTCATGGTTTACTGTGATGGGAGGGACGGTGTTCCTTAGGTCCGTTGATGCATCAACCCAAGTAAAAGATGCGGATTATATTTATGGGCTGTTGCAAGAGGTGGTGGTTGAGGTGGGAGCTCGAACGTTGTCCAGGATTGTGACGGACAATGACAGCAATTTTAAGAAGGCAGGGGAGATGTTAATGAACAATCCCGACTACAATCTCTTCTGGACTCCATGTGCCGTCCATTGTATTGATTTGATGTTGAAGGACATGGGCAAGATAAGTAAAGTCAAGAAAGTGGTTGAGCAAGCAAGACAAGTAACCACTTTCATCTACAACCATGGTTATTCCTTGAACATGCTCAGGGAGAGATGTGGAGGGGACTTGGTCAGACCAGGCATCACCAGATTCGCTACGAACTTCATAGCATTAAAGAGCTTTGAGGCGAAGATGGCCGGACTCAGATCGATGTTTGCATCTGAGGATTGGTTTTTGTGGAGATAATCAACTACCTCCCAGGGAGTGGAAGCACAGAGTACCATCGCTTAAGACAAATTTTGGCAAAATGTGAAGGTGGTAGTCAGGGTGTTGCATCCTGTAGTACAGGAGTTGAGATTGGTAGATACTGAGCGAAAACCTACCATGCCACTTCTTTATGCTGCTGTGGACGCATTGAAAGTACGTGTTAAAGCTTTGATACCACGTGGCTACAATAATTATATAAAGATCATCAATGATCGATGGGAGAGCCAACTCATGCATCCATTGCATAAGGTTGGTGAGTAAATTGATGATGTATTTACTTAGTGTTACTTATGTACCAATATAATTTTTATTTGCTTTAACCATGTGTCCACTATCAATATTTCAGCATACTATTTGAACCCCAAGTACTAGTATACACATGTACTTGGGACGAACGCAGAACTCATTGAGGCAGTGAAGCTAGTGGTTGTAAAGTTGGAGCCAGATCCCCAAGCACAGGCATTGGCAAACCTAAAGGTGAGTTGTGTGCTTCAATTACTGAAAATATGATTGCCGTGACACTATTTGTACTGCTTACTGCTATTGCTAGTGCGGCAAAACTATATATTGTAATTGTAAATATTTACAAGTTTTCGATTGTGTGTAGATTAAAACCTTCAGGGAAGCCCGTGGGAGTTTTGGGTTCCCCGCTGCAGTGGCTGGACGTGACAAAAGTGATCCGTGTATGTATTACGTTTAAATGACATACGAAATTAAATTATCTTATGTTTTATGTATTACGTTTAAATGACATACGAAATTAAAATATGTTATTGTTCTAATGCAGCTGAATGGTGGGTGTTGTATGGTAAAGATGCACCTGCTCTGAAGAAGATAGCAAGTAGAGTGTTAGCTCAGACATGCTCTGCGTCTGGCTGTGAGCGAAACTGGAGTACTTTCAACCTCATTCATTCAAAGAGGCAGAATTCGACTTGGCTCCCAACGGCTAAATGACTTGGTCTTTGTACATTACAACATGAGGCTGAGGGTGTAAGACATGTTCCATGATAAGGAGGATGATACCCTGCTCGAGCTCGCCAACATCTTCCAGCTTGACTCTGAAGAGGAAGATCCATTAGTAGAGTGGGTACGGGACAGGGGAGTACCTGTGATGGACAAGCCCGGGGGGATGCCTGACTCCCATTTGGCCAGCCATTTGGATATTGATGTCGACGAGTTTTTAGCCTCGGAAGAGGGTCGAGTCCATACACGGTCACCCGTGCCGTTTAACCCTCCTGCTGGCACTGATACAGAAGATCCTTAGTGGAGTTGGAGTGGTAGTGGAGCTAGTGGTAGTGATCATGGGGGTGGGGGTCGAGCCACTATTGTCAATATTGGGGCTGATCCAGAGCCACGAGCATCACCTGTTAGATACACTGGGGAGAGCCAGTACACTCATGCAACACAGGATGATGACCATGGTGCACGTGCGCCATGGTCATCACGTAGACCAACTTCGTATTCGCGTAGGCCTCGGCATCATTCCCATTTTCAACATGATGAAGATGCTGATTGCAGTAGCACGATGGACGTTGACGTTGATAGCCTCTCTTCTGGCTTACGAGGATTGAGTGTGGAGGAAAATAGTAGTTACTGCAGTGGACAGGAGCAGTGGAATTTTCTTGGATACAGCATTGGTTCAGTATACACCTCAAATGATTATGTTGATATCAACTTCGTCCCCTATCCCACTGCGACTGCATATGGTTCTTCCTTCGACGATGGTTCAGATGCAGGAGCACAGACACGGAGTCAGAGTGGATCAACCAACTTCTATTCCATTCCATCAGTACTTCCGCAAGAGTCTACGCACCAGAGTACTACTTCAGAAGTTTTTTCATTCTTCCCAAAGATAGGTATCCTTCGGACAGCTACTGATGTTATATTTATGAATCATGTGCAAGACTACCAGAACTACTTTGCATCAAGAATGTCATAGGAAGATTATGTTGCTCAATTGGAAGACAATTTGCGTCGACAACTTTTCTAGATGTATGATGATAGTAGGATGGATCATCCACGACACTCTACGTATTACTAGACATTGTATCTGTATAAGGATTGTGGAATTGTGGACTATGGGCACAGGGGGACTATGGGATCATTCAATGTTGAATATTTGAACTATGATGTAATGATTTATAATGAAGTGTTATTTTGTTTCTCTTTCCCCTAATGCATTATGTTATTGTCTCATTTGCCATATTTGATTGAATATAATAGCTAATATTAACCTAAATTTACAAGGACTTCGGCGTTATTTGTCAAAACATGGGTGTAAACCCAAACAACCACAAATGGTCATTATTTTTACAATTCTATACTCTAAATGTGTTTATATATGTAAAAATGAGGTTCCCCTGAAGTTGGAGACCTAAAAAATGCATTTTGGCCACTGAGACAGCCTTTTTAAGCTGTCTCGGACAAAATACACTGTCTCGGCGAGATCTCGGCGAGATCTCGGATCTCGGTTTCGGAGGAGGCCGAGACTCCTCCGAAACCCGAGATTTTAAACCTTGGTGCCCGGTTTCTCATTGCTAGACTGTTTTCCTAGTGCACAGAACCCAATGATTGTTAGTGGTTTATCATGGGGTCAATAATGCTAATCCCTTTTTTTTTTGGTTTGGGGAGAGCTAACGCTAATGCAGGATGGTCAATAGAACCCAACACCTGCAGGCTTGATCCCATGATGCAGTTAGATTTACAAAACCTGCATGTAATGGGCTCAAATAGAGATATATAAAGAGAGAGAGAGAGAGAGAGAGAGAGAGAGAGAGAGAGAGAGAGAGAGAGAGAGAAAGTTCCTAATATGACTTTAATTAAGATTACAGTTTGGCAACTCCCATGAGTGCTTAACACCTTTCGAAGACAAATAAGAATACTAATAAGAAACAAACCCAGAATAGGACTCTTAATCATAATCCTTTGACAAATTGACACCATACCTATAAATTGGCATGGGTTTTCAAATATAGCTGAGAATTGCAAGTTCTTGGGACTTGTTGGATAGGTAACTCAGTAAACTCTCATATAACACCAAAATCATGCAAACAATTTTTTTTTTGGTAATTAGGATTATGCCATAAGAGAAGTGATGACAATAACTATTTCTTGTAATATAATGTTCCATAAAAACTAATCCAACACTTTATGGAGCATATGTAAGCCACTTTAAGTTGGATACTTGGATGCTCCTGCATCTTGGGTGGAGCATATGTAAGCCACTTTTGGTTAAATACTTCGTGCATCGTGTTTAAATAGCGATAACAATCATTACCAATCACACCCTTGATAATCAAATAAAGAAACAAGCCAGTATGAACTTCTGAAAAAACATCAGAATAACAGTTCGTTTGTACCCTCTTGACTCGAATACTGTGACACAATATACTGAATCCGCTTAGCACATGAGACCATCTACCACCATCCATACCAGGGTATGACTGGGTCACTGGTATAGGTTTGTCCTTGAAGTGAGATCAACATTTTCTCTCAGTAGCTGAAATTTTATAGAAAAGATTAAGTATATCATATGAAGACTCACAACAACAACAACAAAGCTTTATCCCAACTAAATGCGGTTGGCTACATGGATTTATTCCCTCTAATCAGCTCTGTTTGATGAAACAAGGCCTAAACGATGCATGTCTTTCCTCACTTCTTCTTGAGTCATCTTAGGTTTGCTCCTAGCTCTTTTAGATCCTCCAATCTGAGTGAAATCACTCTTCTATATTGGAGCATCTAAAGGCATCCATTGAACATGGTCATACCATCTCAATGGTTTTTTCGTGGCTTGTAATTATATCAGCTCTACTCCCAAGTTAGCTCTAATATGATCATTTCTTACCTTATCCTTCTTGGTTTTGCCACACATTCATCCCAACATACTCATCTCAGCTATATTAAGTTTATCTATATGATGCTTCTTTAACTGCCCAACATTACGTGCTATAGACGGTCGAATGATTGTCCTATACAATTTTCCTTTAAGTTTTAGAGGAATACGCTGATCAAACAACACTTCAGACGCACCTCTCCACTTCATCTATCCCAATTTAATCCTCTGTGAAACATCTTCTATATCACATTTTTTTTTATTTATGATTGAACCTAGATACCTAAAAGAATCACTTTGTGGTATCTCCCTCATCAATTTTTACCTCCTCATTGTCCATCATTGTGTGACTAAAGTTACACACCATATACTCCGTTTTCGTTCTATGTAGCGTTAATCCTTATTGATTCCAATGTTGATCTCCATAACTCCTGTAACAAAATAGAAAAATAAGAGAAGATGGAGAGAATTGATACATCTTGCTCTTCTCTTTGTAGCTTGTATTTATAGAAAATAAAAAACAGCTATTAGATAGAATCTAGGACTCTACAAGTTAGAGTCTTAGTCACAAATTAAAGACAAAGTAAACTCAAAATAGAAAAAGAAAACTAACAAGTCTAATTGGTAAAGCAAACTAATAAAACAAACTAATAAACTAATTAGGAGTCCATATACTAATAGGAGTCCAAGTCCTTCAAACTAGCACTTACTACTTTGCCTAAGTCAAAACAATGTACAGTTACAATTTTATTACGTTGACACCCCCTCAAGCTAGAGCATAGGGGAATGTGAGAGCTTCAGCTTGAAACAATGTAGCAGCTGAAGCATTAGTTGTAGTAGTAGTAGTAGTAGTAGTAGTTGTAGTAGTAGTAGTGGTAGCAATAGTAGTGGTAGCAGTAGTAGTAGTAGCGGCACAGTATAGGTCACTATGGACCAAGTAGTAGTACAACACAATATAGGTTACTGTGGATCAAGTAGTAGTAGTAGCAAGCTAGTAGCATAGTATAGGTCACAGTGAACCAAATAGTAGTAGCAACACAATATAGGTCACTGTGAACCAAGTAGTAGTAGCAACAACAGTAACAGTAGCAGGAGCAGCAATAGTGGTGTCTGCACACCTAATGGAAAACCTTAAACGACTCTCAAAACGGCAACCTAGAGGATTGCTCTGATACCATGTAACAAAATAGAAAAATTAGAGAAGATTGAGAGAATCGATATGTCTTGCTCCTCTCCTTGTAGTTTGTATTTATAGAAAATAAAAAACTATTATTAGATAGGATCTAGGAATCTACTAGTCAGAGTCCTAGACACAAACTAAAGACAAAGTAAACTCAAAATAGGAAAATAAAACTAATAAGCTTAATTGGTAAAGGAAACTAATAAAACAAACAAATAAACAAATTAGGAGTCCAAATCCTAGAAACTAGCACTAACTACTTTGACTAAGTCAAAGCAGTGTACGGTTACAATTTTATTACACTAACAATTCCAACTTGGCGTTAATCCCTACTTTTGTCTCTCCACTAGAATAGTATCATCAGCAAATAGCATGCACCAAGGAACTTCAACTTGGATGTCTTTGGTTAAATCATCCATAATAAGGGTAAACAGATAAGGGCTTAAAGCTGATTCTTGATGTAACTCAATTGTAATTGAGAATTCACTACCTTGACCCCTACAGTTCTTACACTAGTCACCACATTATAATACATATTTTGACTATTTCCATATATTTGCTTGAAACAATTCTTTTCTAGTACTTGTTAGATTAACTCTCTAAGGACTCTGTCATAAGTTTTTTGTAGATCAATAAAAACCATATGGAGGTTTTTCTTATATTTTCTAAATCTTTCCATGAGTCTCCTAAGTAAGTAAATAACATTTGTCATGGATCTACCTGGCATAAAATCAAATTGGTTCTTCGTAATCGTAGTTTCTTATCTCATACGAGTTTCAATAACTATTGTACGAAGACTAACAGTAAATAATTGTAGAATATTATAACCACAAATAAATCCCACTCAGGTTATCCCATGTGCTAGTCAGTAACTCAGTATGTATCAAATTTGAGGTCAGCATTTTGGATCTTGTCAGTAAGCATTTTTCTGTATATAAGTGTAGATGTAAATGAATGTATTATGGAGGAGAGATTAGGTTTTATCTACTTGAAGGCCTTATTCTAAATGTCTTCAGTGTCTAGTGTATCTGTTGTTTCTCATGTGAATAATCACAAATGTAAAAAAACTTTTGGAAGACATTTACTTACAATTGCTTTCTTTTATATGTGCTGAAAAAGTTAAGGCTGAGGCACAAAACGTTTTGGACTGGGAAATTCTGTTTTTGTTTGCTCAACTCCTAGAATGCATCCAAGTCCATCTTGCTGCTAGAACTTAAATCCTAGATTATGCATCCAAGTCCATCTTGCTGCTAAAACTTAAATCCTCAGGTCTTATGTTTGTGCTTGAATCAAAGTTGACTATTTTTAACCTTCCTTTGTAGGATCACTTGGCTCTAATGATGGAACTCCTTGGGATGATGCCACGCAAGGTAAATGGATCAATTTCACAGAACTGAACATTTTAATTTATGTTGCGATATGTGGCCCGCAAGGACATAGTTATCTGATCCATCCCATGTAACCTACTCCGATTAGGAGTTGGTCATGGCGGGTAGTAGTTTTAGTTCTTTTATAATTCCAGCTTTTTTTTAGATTAGAGTTAGAGTTTTCTTTTTGGATTCTAAGTGTCCTATTGTAGACTCCTGTTGTGAGTCTGTTAGTCCTTTTGTAATTCTCTCTTCTATTATAAATACAAAGTTGGGGTGTTTCCTAAAGACTATTACAATTTTAAATGACAGTTTTACCGTTCCATTTGCTGACAAAATTTGATTTCAGGTTGCATTAGGAGGTCGGTATTCTCGGGATTTCTTCAACAGGTATGGCGATCTGAGGCACATCCGTCGGTTGCGCTTTTGGCCCCTTAATAAGGTGCTTAAAGAGAAGTATGAGTTCAGTGAGCAAGATGCAATTGATATGGCTGATTTCCTAGTTCCAATAATGGATTTTGTCCCTGAGAAGCGGCCAACAGCCGCCCAATGCCTTCTCCATCCGTGGATTAGCACAGGCCCTTGGCGTCTCGAACCTTCCATGCCTGCTACTCAGATCCAGGTTGTAGATGGAGACATTTCTGAGAAGAAGAAGAGAGAGAACGACGAGAGGGAGGCGATGGAGATGGGCGTGGGAAACATGGCAATTGATGTAGCTTCTAAGCTGGTCAGAGATCCTCAACACAGTGGCAAACCTACCAAGGCAGCTGTTCCTAATTCATCTAGGTAATGTTGCAGAACTATGCTTTCTTGATGGAACTTCCACATCTTTGATTCACAAGAATTTGGGTCTAGTGCGGGAAGTTAACTACACCTATTGGTTTCGGATCCTCTATCGATTTTATGGAGAGGTGGTGTGTGACCTGGAAACTGTTCCAGTGCAGCCGAAAGCCGAGCAGAACCATAGTAACCATAGTTTCAGACCAGTTAGAGGTTCAGATTTTCTGAAGATTTTTTCTGTAATCTCCGGCATGGTCTCCTTGAGACATGGTTCTTCCCTTCATGTACTACCGATTGAGTTCAGACTTGTTATAAACTTCACAATCTTGTTAGTCTTATTTGTTATTGGGGGGATTCATGTACATAATATTACAAGCGATGTATTTTTTTATTTTGGGGGCGGGGGGCCGGGGGCATTTCTATAGAGAAATTATATTGGCAGTTGTGCTAATTCGTATTGAAACTTTTTAGTTGTCATTGCATTTACTCCAACCACAACAAACAGCCAGTGTTCATGTGATTCTTTGCACACTTGAATTGTTCGACAGAGGCTTGAAATCTTAACCTAGTTTTTTGGTAGTACTAGTCCTGTGATAGATTAATATTACAGGTATTAATTTAATAAGTAGCTTTGAGGTTTGCCTGCCGACATGAGAAAATTATTCCCCTTAGAAATTTTTTCATCTAGATTTTCTTAGATTTTGTTTGGTTGCAAGGGGAATTAAAAAGAAGGAAAGTGAAAATTTTTAACTTTAAAAGAAACTTTTATAGTTGTAATATAACATAATTATTAAGGGTGTAAGTTTTACCCAGACAATCTGAACTCGCCTAAACCCACCTTGAACCCTGGCAGGGTTGAACCCGACCCAAACCCTAATAGGGTTCGGTTATGATTCAAATTTTGATCAACCCTGGTAGGGTTGGATTGGGTTAGGGTTGACCCCCTGGGTTGAGCCCAACCCAGCCCGACCCTATATATATATATATATATATATATATATATATATATATATATATATATATATATATATATATATATATTTGTGTTTGTTATATATTTAAGTTATAATTATTATATATATGTTATTTGACAATTTGTTGTATGTTTATGGGCCAATCAGGGTCATTCCAACCCTAAATCAGGGTTAACTCAGTACAATCCGACCCTGTCAGGGTCAATCAGGGTAGGTTAGGGTTAGGCCCAACCCTGCCAGGGTCAGGGTTATGGTTGTATATTTTCTGACCCTGACAGGGTTGGACTGGATTAGGGTTAAGTTTAAATAGTCAGGTTTAAGGTTAGGGTTTTAAAAAACCCGGTCCAACCCGGCCCTGTTGCAGCCCTAATAATTATATAAAACATCTAAATTTCATAACATATTTTGTAATGATTGTAAATTTTTTTTCTTCAAATGCAAGGGATTTTTTATGCAAAGTAAAGTGTAAGCTAAATGACTATATATAAAATGATTTGGAATTAGATACACAGCAATGTGATATCATGTACTGTAATCAGTACAAATTTTTTTTTTTTTTTTAAAGTTAAGAAATTTCACTTCCATTCGTTTCCATTCCCCTTGCAATCAAACAAAACCTTAATGATTAATTGCTCTTTTTCTGCTTTTTCTGATGCTCATTCTTCTTTGGCCATTTTTTTATGCTTTTATTTGTTGTTTTAAAAAAAGAAAATAAAAAATCTGTTAAAAAAAGAAAAGAAAAAGAAAAAATCTAATTAAAAAAGGGAAAAAATGCGTAAAATAAATTTCCTCTTCTTTTTACTTCTTATTCTTCTTTTTCTTTCGTCTTCTTTTGTTGTCTTCTTTTTTTTATATATTTTTGTATTAAATTTTTTTTTCTTCTTTTTTTATGTTTTTATTGTGTTAAAAAAATAAAAAATGTGAAAAAAATCTTTTTCTTCTTCTTTGATGCTTTTATTTTATTTGTTAAAAAAAATGTATAAGAAAAAAAATATGTGTAAGAAGAAAATGAGTGTTAACTGATGCTTTTTTTTTGTGGTTAAAAAAAAAAAGAAAAAAATATTATTTTTTGTGGTGAAAAAAAATTATTTAAAAAATGGTAAAAACAAAAATATGTGTTAAATTTTTTTTTCTTTTTCTTCTTCTTCTTCTTCTTTGATCATCTTATATATATACTTCTTGGATCTTCTTTTGTCTTCTTATTCTTCTTATTTTTTTATGCTTTTATTCTTGTGCTAAAAAAAAAAAAAGAAAAAAAAATATATGTTAAAAAAAAATCTTCTTCTTATTCTTTACAAAAAAAGAAAAAGATATATGTTAAAAAAAATCATCTTCTTCTTCTTTAATGCTTTTATTTTATTTTTTTTGTGTTAAAAAGAAAGAAAAAAATTTGTAAAAAAATGTGTGAAACCAAAAAGTCTTCTACTTCTTCTTCTTTGTTGTTTTATTTTTTATATTAAAAACGAAAAAAAAGAAGAAAAAAATGTGTGAAGAAAAATATTCTTATTCTTTTGTCTCTCTCTTCTTCTTCTTTTTTTAAGTTTTTATTTTTTGTGTTAAAAAAGGAAAGGGAAAAAATGTAAAAAAGGGAAAAATGTGTTAAAAAAAAGATCTTCTTTTTCTTCTTCTTTTGATGCTTATTTTTTTTGTGTTAAACTAAAAGAAAAGAAAAAGAAAAAAAAAAAAGGTTAGAAAAGGAATAATAAATATGTTAAAAACAATTGTTCTTTTTCTTTTTCTTCATTTTTTTTGTATTAAAAAATGTATTAATATCAAATGATGCTTTTATTTTTTGTATTAAAAAAAAAAAAGAGAAAAAGTTTGTTAAAAAGGGGACAAGCCTTGTCTAATCTTTAAGGGAATAGTCGAATTGTACCCTATAGAACTCCATACTAAACCTTAGGAATCCAACAACAACGTAATTGAATTAATTCTATGGCTAAGTAGGATAAGGCACTGTTATGCTTCATTTGTTGCAACATATTTATCAAAACTCAAAAGTAATTTAAAAGATTATGCATTAGAACATTACAATGACAATAACAACAATAAAGCCTTATTCAAACTAAATGGGATCGGTTACATGGATTTTTATCCTTAATTAGTTATGTTTGATGTCATACTTGAAACAAGGCCCTTAGAGTCATATTAGGTTTGCCTTAGTTTTTTTAGATCATTCACTTTGAATCAAATCACTTTTCCGTACTAGTCTACTATAGCATCTTACAGCCTTCATTGAACAAGGTCATACCATCTCAAACAATGTTCTCGTAGCTTACCATGTATCACCGCTACTCCCAAATCAGCTTTAATACGATCATTACTTACTTTATCTTTCCTTGTTTTACCATACATCTATCTCAAGATCCTTATCTTAGCTACACTAAGTTTATCTATATGATGCTTCTTAACTGCCTAACATTCCGCACCATACATTAGAATAGAACTCAATATTTTACAAGGAAAATAACACTGAAACCACCATTATATTTAACTTAGCACATATACACAAAAATGTTTTTCTTTTTGATACTTTGATCATTTATTCCAAAAAAAGAAGGGCAAAGGAGAAAGGGGAATTACAAGCTACTAGGGCAAAACAAAAGGGAATTTGAACTCAACAGAATAGGGAACCCAAGAATCAAAAAAAAAAAAAAAAAAAAAAAAAAAGAACCATCACTACAAAGCCACCCTGCACTCTAATTACAGGATTTCTTACAAAACATTAAAAGTCCAGGACCAACTTCATTTTAAGGTGGGCATTCCTAAGGAAAGTTTTCCTAGAAAAGAGGAAAAAATTTACATTTTTTTATCACCACCTCTTTAATAATATCCACAATCTTTTCTCTTGGCTTTGCAATGTTCCTAAAAATGTGATTGTTTCTTTCTCTCCACATAAGTGCAATAGGAATTCAAATCATCTCCTCCTAGGGGTTCGGGAGTAGAACCGGCTCCACTAGCCAATGCCTGACACATGGGTGTCGGCTAGATCTGAGCTGGTGCATAAGTTGACACCCCCTGTCTGCTCTCCTTACCGATTAGGATGGAAGGTTCGGATCCAGCCAACTCCCATGTGTCAGGCGTCGGCTGGTGGAAGCTGAGTCTCCTCCCAAACCCCTGGGAAGAGACGATTTGGATCCGTGCAATAGAGGTACAAAACGCTACCTTTGCAATCTTACCCATGATTCCAGGGCCCCCAAAAGTTTTGGATATCCACTCTAGCCTCTTCAATCACTGATCTCCCTAAGATCTAGATGGGCTACACATCCTTCTAATTGCCTTCCAAATCTAGGCTGAATAACCACAAGCAAAGAAAATGTTATCTCTGTTGGCAATCCTTGCCCAGTACATTGGACAAGCACTATTAACCATCACATTTCTCTTGCTAAGCTAATCCGAAGTGGGGAACCCATTTATAAGACACATCCAGGTAGTTGTGGAGTGGCAAAGGATGTTATCTGAGACACCGCTAGGTAGGTAGGAAAAAAATTTGATAGCATTAAACAATACCATATATACTAATGGAGGGAGCAAGGCTTTAAAAGGAAGGTTGGACACGTTTAGCAAACTAAAAGTCGTGGCTACCCCAAAGACTAATAAGTCCCTAGACTAAGCTCCCTAAACCACGACTACTGCTAGTAGTGAACAACCTAATAACAACAAAGCCTCTACAGACAAGACCCGAGGAACCCAATGAAACCAAACATCTTAGCTCATAACACCTTAAAACAAGAAGGGCCCAAACACTGCACCTGCAATCAATTAGCAAAATCTTGCACGGTCATTGATCTAAAAGCATACCAACTTTTATACCCTGGGGGTGAGAGGGATGTGAAAGTAAAATCCTTGAATGTTGTTGAGGCTGCAAGACGTCTTGAAGAAAAATAGAAAATGAGTGTAAAACGAAGAAAGAAGGTAGTGAAGCTTGAGAGAGCAAGATTGGATCAAGAAAATATGAGGCAACTGGAACTGAAGCAGAAAAAGAAAGAAGAGGAACGGAAGAAGAAGGAAGCTGATTTGGTGGCAAGGAAAAGGCTTTTGGTGGCAAGGAAAAGGCTAAGGGAAGAAGAAGAAAGGAAGGATAAGGAAAGAAAATGCAAGTGTATTGAAGAAGCTAAAAGGCAGCAAAGAGAACATGAGGCGAGATTGTGACACGAAAAAGAGAGAAAAAAAAAAAAAAAAAGATAAGGCGCCGCACCGCTGTAAGTTTGCTTTAACAACAAAATTTAAAGAGTTTATTTTCTTATTTTATTGATAGCATTTGTAATGGTTGTCTCTAGGTTGAGAGGGAACACAAAGGAGATGAGCGGGCAGATGATGCAAGCAAGCTTCAAAAAATGGGAAAAAATAGGGAAGGATATTTGACTGTTGGAAAAAGATAGACTCTGAACTCAAGGCTGCCATGGTTTTTGCATGTAATGCTAGATAAGCTAGTGATTTTTGAGAAAAAAATCGTTTGTATCACTCTGTTATAGCAGAGTGCATCCTGACCATTGAGAGTGCATCGGTCACATGTCTTGATGCACTTCCAATGCCCAGGATTAAGTCTGCTACACAAAAGTGCTACAGACATCCTGGCCCGTGATTTTTTAACATCAAGTTTGCTGCACTCCTGTGTAGCATATGAGATCTTGAGCATTGGAAGGGCATCGAGACACACGATTGATGCTTTCCCAATGCTTAGGATTGCCTCTGGTACACAGGAGTGCAGCATAGGATCTTTCCACTTCAAAGAATTCTGATGAAATTGTACTCCGATCCTCCAACCATTGCTTAGGATGATAGAAGGGGGAAAGGAAAAACCTGATAACAATAAAGCCTCTACAGACAAGATCCGAGGAAACCAGTGAAACCAAGCATCCTAGCTCATAACACCTTAAAACTAGAAGGGCCTAAACACTGCACCTACAATAAGTTAACAAAGTATTCCTCGGTCACTGATCTAAAAGCATACCTTCATGCCCTAGAGGTGAGAGGGATGTGAAAGGAAAATCCTTGAATGTTGTTGAGGTTGCAAGATGTCTTGAAGAAAAATAGAGAATGAACATAAAACGAAGAAAGAAGGCAGTGAAGCTTGAGAGAGCAAGATTGGATCAGGAAAATATGAGGCAAATGGAACTGAAGCAGAAAAAGAAAGAAGAGTAACGGAAGAAGGAGGAAGCTGAATTGGAGGCAAGGAAAAGGTTGAGGAAGAAGAACAAAGGAAGGATAAGGAAAGAAAATGCAAGTGTATTGAAGAAGCTAGAAGGCAATAGAGAGAACACGAGGAGAGATTGAGACACGAAAAAGAGAAAAAAAAAAAAAAAGGCGCCGCACCACTGTAAGTTTGCTTTAACAACAAAATTTAAAGAGTTTATTTTCTTATTCTATTGATAGCCAGAGGGAACGCAAAGGAGATGAGCGGGCAGATGAGACTCTAAACTCAAAGCTGCCATGGTTTCTGCATGTAATGTTAGAGAAGCTAGTGATTTTCGAGAAAAAATCGTCTGTATCACTCTGTTATAGCAGAGTGCATTATGACCATTGAGTGTGCATCGGTCACATGTCCTGATGCACTCTCAATGGCCAGGATTAAGTCTACTACACCAAGGTGCTACAGACATCCTAGCCAGTGATTTTCTAACATCAAGTTTGCTGCACTCCTATGTAGCATATGAGATCTTGGGCATTGGAAAGGCGTTGGACACACGATCGTTGCTCTCCCAATTCTCAGGATTGCCACTGCTACATAGGAGTGCAGCAGAGGATCTTTCTCCTCTAAAGAATTCTGATGAAATTGTACTCCGATCCTCCAACCATTGCTTAGGATGATAGAAGGGGGAGAGGAAAAACCTGATAATAACAAAGCCTTTACAAACAAGACCCAAGGAACCCAATGAAATCAAGCATCCTAGCTCATAACACCTTAAAACTAAAAGGGCCCAAATACTGCACCTACAATCAGATAGCAAAGTCTTACATTATTATTGATCTAAAAGCTTACTAACCTTCATACCCTGGAGGTGAGAGGGATGTGAAAGTAAAATCCCTGAATGCTGTTGAGGCTACAAGACTTTTTGAAGAAAAACAGAGAATGAGCGTAAAATGAAGAAAGAAGGCAGTGAAGCTTGAGAGAGCAAGATTGGATCAGGAAAATATGAAGCAATTGGAACTGAAGCAGAAAAAGAAAGAAGAGGAAGGGAAGAAGAAGGAAGCTGATTTGGTGGCAAGGAAAAGGCTGAGGGAAGAAGAAGAAAGGAAGGATAAGCAAAGAAAAATGAATTGTATTGAAGAAGCTAAAAGGTAGGAGAGAGAACACGAGGAGAGATTGTGAGTCGAAAAAGAGAGAAAAAAAAAAGATAAGGTGTCGCACCGCCGTGAGTTTGCTATAAACTCAAAATTTAAAGAGTATTTTCTTATTTTATTGATTGCATGATGGTTGTCTCTAGGTTGAGAGGGAACGCAAAGGAGATGAGGGGCAGATGATGCAAGAAAGCTTCAGAAAATGGGAAAAAATAGGGAAGGATATCTGACTATAGGAAAAAGACAGATTCTGAACTCAGGGCTGTCATGGTTTCTACATGTAATGCCAGAGAAGATAGGGATTTTTGAAAAAAAAAATCATTTGTATCACTCTGTTATACGAGAGTGCATCCTGACCATTGAGAGTGCATCGGTCACGTGTCCTGTTGCACTCCCAATGGCCAGGATCACCAAAGCGCTACAAAAATCTTGGCCCGTGATTTTCTAACATCAAGTATGCTGCACTCTTGTATAGCAGATGAGATCCTTAGCATTGGAAGGGCATCGGGACATCCGATCGATGCTCTCCCAATGCTTAGGATTGCCTCTTCTACACAGGAGTGCAGCAAAAGATCTTTCTCCTCCAAAGAATTCTGACAAAATTGAAAAGGTAGAGTTGACACTTGACTTTGACCCTCACATGCTACAACGGTTAGTGCGGACACTTCTTTATGGTAGTATCAAGCAAAGGATATGAGGGCCATTCGACTGTGTTGTAGTTTGTATGTCGTTTTGTGTGACAGTAGATTAGAATAAGTTATTGAAGAGCACGATTATAGTGTTTCAGACCTGAGAATTTGTAACCTGTAAACTTTTGAACCGTAAAGCATTTTTTCCTTTCCCCTGTGAGGACAAAGATGGAAATCTTTAGAAGTTGCCACCTAGATTTAGGTCTAGGACCTTAGAAATGTGAAATCTCACCCCAAGGTAAGACTTCGATTGACTCATGACCCTTAGATTGGAATTCTGGTCCATCAGAGATTGGGTAAGTGTCAGGTTACGATTATGGGAAGGGGTTAGGCACCCAAACCGCCCGATCGAAATCGGTCTCCTATACCTTTCCTATGCTAGACTCTATTTGCTAAGCCAAACTAAACCAAGGGGTTTGATATCATTGAACCGAATCTGTATCCATCAGATTGCCTACGTATCACGGAATTATTCCGAAAATCAGGTTCACCATCGTAGTTCAGGTGTGATTAAAGTTTATGGATGTGATTTATGCTTGTGCATGATTAAGTTCATTGTTCAAGTTGAAATTTATGCTTGAATGGTTGAGAAATCCTATGGGTTAGGATCTGGATAGTCCATGTGGACTGATAGATAGTCCTAGTGGATCTAAGAATAACCCTATTTGGGTTGAAATATGGATAACCCTATCTGGGTTGAAATGGAAATGGATATCTTAGTGGATCTATGGATAGTCTGAGTGGACTAAGGTAAATATCCTAGTGGATCTATGGATAGTCCAAGTGGACTAAGGTTTGGATAACCCTTTTTGGGTTAAAATATGGGGGGTATCCTAGTGGATCTATGGATAGTCCAAGTGGACTAAGGTGTGGATAATCCTTTTTGGGTTGGAATATGGACAGATATCCTAGTAGATCTATGGATAGTCCGAGTGGACTAAAGTGTGAATAAATATCCTAGTGGATCTATGGATAGTCCAAGTGGACTAATGTGTGGATAACCCTATTTGGGTTAAAATATGAGGGATATCCTAGTGGATCTATGGATAGTCCGAGTGGACTAAATTGTGGATCCGAATTTAGATTTCTCCCAAATGGCCTACGTATCCTAGGGTTTGCCCTAGGAATCAGAATCCGCGTAGTTCGAACTGGATAACCCTATTTGGGTCAATGATTGAGAACCTATTCTAGGTTTAGGGTTTAGAACCTATTTTAGGTTTAGGGTTTGCCGAGGGGCAAATCATCCTAAATTACCCTTTTCATTCTGAATTCTAATTTTGGAAGGTTTGGCAAAGAATTCTCTTTCTTTATTAAGGTTTTATTATTCTCATTATGCCCTTCCCAAGAATGTGGGTGCCTAAATGCACGTCCCCACGCCTAGATTGTCTTCTAGAAGTGTGCAGATATGGCAGTTTGACTAGGGTGTTGCATAAAATAAGTTATTGCCAAAAAATAGAATATTTTATCTAAATATGGCACATAAAACATTTATGACAAGAAATTCACATACAGTAAGATTGTTTAAAAAATCTTTCAAATATGGCATGTATTGCAAATAAGGAAAGAGCCTATATGACATGATCTAGTAGGCTATCTTCTAAGCATGGTAAGACCCTAATTGCTATTATCTTTCCATATTTAGGGTTTTCTACCCTAATTGCTATTTTCTTTCTATTTTAGGGTTTTCTACCCTAATTGCTACTTTCTTTCCATTTTAGGGTTTTCTACCCTAATTGTAATTTTATTTCCATTTTTTAGGATTTTCTACCCTAATTGCTATTTTCTTTCCATTTTTTAGGGTTTTCTACCCTAATTGTTATTTTCTTTCCATTTTAGGGTTTTCTACCCTAATTATTTTCTTTCCATTTTTAGGGTTTTCTACCCTAATTGTTATTTTCTTTCCATTTTTTAGGATTTTCTACCCTAATTGTTATTTTCTTTCCATTTTAGGGTTTTCTACCCTAATTATTATTTTCTTTCTATTTTTTAGGGTTTTCTACCCTAATTGTTATTTTCTTTCCATTTTAGGGTTTTCTACCCTAATTATTTTTTTTCCATTTTTTAGGGTTTTCTACCCTAATTGTTATTTTCTTTCTATTTTTTTAGGGTTTTCTACCTTAATTGTTATTTTCTTTCCATTTTAGGGTTTTCTACCCTAATTGTTACTTTCTTTCTATTTTAGGGTTTTCTACCCTAATTATTATTTTATTTTCATTTTTTAGGGTTTTCTACCCTAATTGTTATTTTCTTTCCATTTTAGGGTTTTCTACTCTAATTATTATTTTCTTTCCATTTTTTAGGATTTTCTACCCTAATTGTTATTTTCTTTCCATTTTAGGGTTTTCTACCCTAATTATTTTCTTTCAATTTTTTAGGGTTTTCTACCCTAATTGTTATTTTCTTTCTATTTTTTAGGATTTTCTACCCTAATTGTTATTTTCTTTCCATTGTAGGGTTTTCTATCCTAATTGTTACTTTCTTTCCATTTTAGGGTTTTCTACCCTAATTATTATTTTATTTTCATTTTTTAGGGTTTTCTACCCTAATTGTTATTTTCTTTCCATTGTAGAGTTTTCTACTCTAATTATGACAAAAAACACTTAATATAGCATGTGAGTATGATCATTCCAATCATGGCAGTAATCATCCAATTATGGCAGTGTGACCATTCCAATTATAACAGTGTGACCATTCCAATTATAGTAGTGTATGCATACGAGCATCCGAACATAGCATGTGAACAAATATAGCATCAAATATGGCATGTGAGAAATAACCAAAAGCATATGAGAATCAATCAAAACATGATGGAACACGCAGCAAGATGACAGCTTTGTCAGGCTGGACTAAAATGGGCACATAGGGCACTGTACTTACTCAAAAAATTATTAAAAGATATCCTTGGAAAGAGGACTCAGAGGCCAACATTTTGTCTCAAGTAAGATAATCCTGAAAGAGACCATAGGCAGGTCGAAAACATTTCCCAAGTACAGGCAAATACACTGGTCAGATCTGTTCCAGATTCTGGCCAGTGGTACTATAAAATCAATATAAAATCATATAGCTCATGAAAATAAAATCCGAATACATGGTCAGAAAGAGGACTCAGAGGCCAACATTTTTTCTCAAGGAACCTAATCCTAAAAAAGATTATAGGCAGGTCGAAAACATTCCCCAAGTACACGCAAATACACTGGTCAGGTTTGTTCCAGATTCTGGCCAGTGGTACTATAAAATCAATATAAAATCATATAGCTCATGAAAATAAAATCCGAATACATGGTCAGAAAGAAGACTCAGAGGCCAACATTTTGTCTCAAGGAACCTAATGCAAACAGAGGCATCTTTCTAATGCTAGACACCAATCTCAGACATGCATTTGCAGTATGCTTTGACTTTGAAAAAATAAATTGACAAAAGCGATGGGTGATTCTTACCTCAGGCTTCTTCTCTCTCCTTTTCTCCTTTGCATCTTCTCATCATCCTCTTTGCTGCCTCTCTGATCCTTCTCTCTTTTTCCTCTAGAGCTTCTCTTCATAACACCTCTTTCTCTCTCTCTCTCTCTCTCTCTCTCTCCTTCTCTCTTTCTCTATTTTCTTTTTCTTCTCTTTTCTTTCGATTTTTTTTCTCTTCTCTCTCTCACTCATGTTTTTCTCTCCCTCACCCACGTTCTCCTCTCTCTATCTTCCGGAAAAAAGACCCATCCTCTCTCCTATTTATAATTTTTCACTCATTTTCTAGAAGATCCTTCTTTCCTTTTCTTCTTTTTTCTAGAAAATCTTTTTTTCTCTCCATTTTTTCTTCTTTCCTTTCTTTTCTTCCTTCCCACGTTTTTTCTTCTTCCTTTCTTTCCTTTTTCTCATTCTTCTTCTAGAAAACCCCTTCTCTCTTTCCTTTCTCTCCTTCCTTCTTCTAGAAAAATCCTTTTCTCTTTCCTTTCTTTCTTCTTTCCTTTTCTTCTTCCTTTTTTCTTTTCTCCCTCTCTTTTCACGTTTTCTTTCTTAGAAAACATTTCCCTTTTTTTTTTCTTTTTATTTTTTCTTTTTCTCTTTTTTTTTTCCTTTTTCTTTCCTTCCTTTTTTTTCTCTTTCTTTCTCCTCTCTCTCTCTTTCACGTTTTCTTTCTAGAAAACGTGAAGGGGAATCTTTTTCCCCTTTTTTTCTTTTCTTTTTTTTTTTCTTTTATTTCTCTCTCTTTCCTTTTTCTTCTCAAGATCTTTTGGATTATCTCAAAACCCTAAATCCCCTTCTCTTTCACGTTTTTTTTTTCTCCCCTCTTTCCTTTTTCTTCTCAAAATCTTTTGGATTCTCTCAAAACCCTAAATCCCTTTCTCTTCCACGTTTTTTCTCTCCCCTCTTTCTTTTTTTTTTTTCTCAAAAATCTTTTGGATTATCTTCAAAACCAAAATCCCCCTTCACTTTCACGTTTCTCTCTCCCCTATTTCCTTTTTCTTCTCAAAATCTTTTGGATTATCATTTACATATAATAATATATATTATATGCATATATACACATATATTTAATAACATACATATATTTGCATATATACATATATATATATATATATATATATATATATATATATATATATATATATATATATATATATATATATATATATATATATATATATATATATATATATATATATAAATATATAAAATATAAATATTGTTCACATAGATGAACCGATTCGAAATGGGTTGAGACCGACTTAGGTTGACAACCGATATGGGTTGAGCTAGGTTGGACCAAAACCGGTTTGAATTGAGTTGACCTGGCTGATTGGAATTAACTCGGGTTTTTTCTCCTTGTCATTTCACGGGTCATTCCCGCTGTTATCCCACATGAAATTTTTCGATGGCCTCTATTCCAAATTTTTTACGTTCATTTTGTAGAACATTAAAAATGAAGAATATAGGAACTTGAATCACCTCATTTGGAAGTAAAATGGTCAACTTATGAATTTTTGAAGTTTAAGCGGACCAATTATCGATAATTTGGTTGACCATTTGGCATGAGATCCTTCGGAGGCTTCTACCGAAATATTTTACGTCCACTTTGTAGAGCACTAAAATGGAACATAATGAGACCTGGAATTATCTGAATCCGAGGTAGAACGGGAAAGATATGAAGCTTTGAAGTTCTGACGATCATTTTGCATGCAAGTTTGTGTGGGACCCACTGGTGACTTCTACCCGGGATTTTTTACGTCCACTTTGTAGAACATCATGAATGAAGAATAATGGTCTTGGAATCATCTGAATCCGATGTAGAACGGGAAAGATATGAAGCTTTGAAGTTCTAACGATCATTTTGCATGCAAGTTTGCATGGGACCCACTAGTGACTTCTACCCGGGATTTTTTTACGTCCACTTTGTAGGACATCATGAATGAAGAATAATGGTCTTGGAATCATCTGAATCTGATGTCGGATAATCAAGATATGATGATTTGAAATTCAAACAATCTAACTTACGATAATTTACATGAAAGCCCCTGGGATTATTTATGATAATTTTAGAAACCTCCCTTATATGTATCATCCGACTAAAATGGTCGTATCTTCCTCATTTGATACCGGAATTGAGCAATTCTGGTCTCATTTCGAAGATAATTCTATGACCTATGCATCTATGCAGATAATAGCCCATGACCCTGCTGTGGGGATTAGTGGAGAATCACAAATCTTTGGGTTAAAGGTCAGAAACCTACCATATTGGTTCACTTATGCGGAGGGTGGCAAAAATGGGGTGCTTACATCCCCCTTCTATCATCCTAAGCAATGATTGGAAGATCGGAGTAACTTTCCAGTCACATACCCCCCCCCCCCCCCCCCCCCCCCCCCCCCCCCCCCAAAATTTTTTTTTTCTTGTTTCACATCCTTAGAGAATTTCATTTACAAACTGAATACTTGTAGAATGATGTTATAGGATTACATATTCTTCTTGAGCAGCAAGTAGAAGAATGCCATCTCTATCTACTCCATCTAGGAAATTTGAAAATTATATAAAGCACAAAAAGATGCCATCTTTGTTACTAGAGGAAGTCAGGATCAATCATGCGATTTCTCCATACCAAGGGTCAGATGATGAAGAGGAAGAAGAGGATGACATGCCCATTCTGAAATTTATTCCTTCATGGGCCAAGTAAACTGATTCTGCTCTATCAAACCATGTGAAATTCTATTTTATATTTGTTCATATATTTTTAAGGACAATGATCTTTGAACTGGTTGGGTGGCCTAAACCCTCTCACAGTTTAATATATTATTCTTTTTAGGAGAGAGAAAAAAAAAGAAAAAGAAAAAGAAAACAAATTTTGAGAGGATGTACGCCCCACGGCCGAATCAGAGTTACTTTTCTCATATTTTAAATATAGAACTATTTACAAATTGTCCTTCCATTAATACTTTGCTCTAAGGTAAGGATGTCTCTTCCATCATAATCTAGTATTGTGATTGCTTGGGTGGGGCTGCTATTTGATTGTCTGACCTAGGCCTCCTGGCAAAAAAAATAAAAAATATTGATGAGGTTGACTGATAGTTATCTGGCATAAACACTAGTTTTCCCCAGAAAAAAAAAATGGCATATTAAAGCTTACAATCGATTTATCTTTTCTCCACTCTTTCTCCATGAGATGCATTTTCCTTCATATTGGGGCTGCTCTTTCCATGTACACCTTACTCATGGGACATATATTTGGAGCAAATGTTTGTTCCAGAAATTCTGCATTAAATTTATCGTAAGAACATACAATTTGATGATTATCAAATTTTAAATGCAACTGAAATGTACACTAAATCGGATTATGTTTGTTACTGCAGTGAAAATTGTCTGGCTCAAATATTACCTACCTTAAAGCAGGTAGATCCAGATGAAATTTCCCCCCCATTAAGTTCTGGCAGCATTGTTGAAGGTACTCATCTATTTCCTTGAACCCAAAGCATTCTTTTAACTCTTATGGGATGGCTAGATCTGGAAACAATATACTTTTGCCTGAAATAACAGTTGAGATAGGCAGAAATTTTGATGAGGATGGAGTGTTAACCTGCATTTTGCGGACATGTGTGTTATAGCTACAAGTTGGTTGCAAGTTGTTAAGTGCAGGATGCATAGGTATTTAGCCTAGTTCTATCATAGTTATTGGATTTCCCTTGAATGTTGGGCTCTGGAGTTAGGTTGCTTCAATTTGATCAATAGGTCAAACTCAGTTGGCCAATTATATTGTTGATAATTTTTAGCTGCCTCTCTTCTTCTTCTTCTTCTTCTTCTTCTTCTTCTTCTTCTTCTTCTTCTTCTTCTTTTTTTTTAATGAATTTCTTTCCTATATAAATAGATAAGTGGGTTAAAAAAGTCACTTTTGCCAATTTAATCCAGTTTTTAAGTAAATATTGTTTTTAAACGCAACTTGACATGTTAGGGTCAGGATCTACATCCTCTCCTCCAGGAGAATTTGGAGGAGAGGTGGTGTCCCATTGGATGGACGACACTTGGGGCTCGGGTAAATCCAAGCCCTCCATCCAGGCCGACACCCCCTGTCGGCTTAGCTTGTCGGCTTGGTGTCAGCTTGGATGGAGGGTTCGGATTCATCCGAGCCCCAGGTGTCATTCATCCAAATGGGGCGCCACCTCTCCTCTAGATTCTCTTGGAGGAGAGGATTTGATCCCCTAGGGTCATTCCTGAGTTTTTCGTCCTGTAAGTCAGCCTGGTATCTGCTCTAATATGCTTTTCAGTTCTGGTGATCTTACATTTTATGTATCTGCATTGATAGTTTTTCCTGTCACAGATATGTACCATTGATTCAGTTTGTTACTCTTTGATCAGTATTGACTTTGCCACCTGTCCAATCATTTATCTCCCTATAGTCCAGGTGTGTGTGTGTGTGTGTGTGTTGGAGGGGTGAGTCAATGTGTCCAAAAAATTTTCCTATTAGGCAACCACAAACTGGATAGGGCAGTCCCAATTATACCTATTAGGCAACCACAAACTGGATGGGACAGTCCCAATTTTACCTGTCACACAAATTGCATGCATACCCACCTCACAACCAAAGAATGACTAGGTCTACCAAGTAGTGCACATCCACTTTGTAACAAAGAACACGTGCTCCAATATGCAATATAAACAGAAAACACGATATATGTGGTTCACCTCTACAGTGTGTGAAAGGTAGTCCATGAAATAATGTCTAATTAGGCTTCATATTTACTCTATACACTTCCACTAAATATTTTGATTGTTGCAATAGTCCAGGAAGAAATTCTTGTTTCTATCCTTGCCACAACAAGAAAGGCAAAACCCCAAACCCTATCACGCTCCAACGTGAAGGGTGATTACAAAATCAAATAAAATTGAGAGAAATGGTTCCCTTCCTAATTACATCAACAGATTAGGTTTTTCAAATCAACCACACCCTAGATTGATAAAGATATGAAACTATGCACAAGGGTTACCTCCACCATATGCAGCATCAGCAACGCTAAAAACCAGAATGGAACTCACTCAGATCATCGAACAGGTGATCACAATGATCAATAGGAGTTTCCCCGGAAACCCTATTCTCTCCTCTCCTTTTTCTTCGTTTGACTCTATAGGTACTTTCTAGCTTGAATTCCAAGAAGATCAAAAAACTTTTGACCAAAATCGGACTTACATAGTCTGAGAAATCCTAATAAGGTATTGTTATGTTGATAGAAGATTACCAACTATTTTGGTGCCATATATGGCTTCCATTTTTGTAAGGCTACGAAGTCCAAAGACCTTGAGGCTCTCTATGGGGATGTCGGGTGGGATAAGAGAATAAGAGATAGGTGGGCCAAAAAAAAATTTTTTTTAGGGTTTCCCCCCCCTTTTTCTTTTTTTATTTTTGGGGGGAAAAAAAAAAATTAGAAAAAAATGTTTTTTTTTTTTTTTAAAAAACACACACAAACCAAACATAAAAAAAAAAAAAAAAAAAGGGGGGGGAAAAAAAAAAAGAGAAAACCATAATAAAATACCCAATTATTTTTCATTGACTAAGACATAAGTAAATAAAATAATCAATTATATTTCCTCAATAATCTAAATTGTTAGTCCAAGGTTGACACTGAGAGGGGGGGGGGGTGAATCAGTGGCCACTAAAAACTTTTCCCTAGATAATTTGCCCCGATGCTATGAACACCGCTTTGCCAAGAGCCGGGTCAAAACTGTGGGGTTGCGTCTGCGATTTGTTGATAGTACCTTTCACACCCCAATTCAAACACATTCGTTCACACACGGTGTATCCATACGGGCGCGAAGGTGTACACCGACTGCAGCACATGGACTTCTATTCCACAATCACAATCACATGCATGGGACACACAATATAACGTGGTTCACCAATCACACCGGATGGCTACTCCATGGGGAAATACCCAACCATGGTTTCGTTAAACCCGATACACAAATGCTATGGTTGCCCGTACAACGCGTGCTCGAGGCACCTACCCCAATCGGCCAAGCACCCACTTGACAGGTTATACAAAGTGTATTACAAATACTCATACAAACCCTTCCCATCTATCTCTGATATAGTAAAGTTTGGTTCTCACCAAATGGATGTTCCAAGCTTTCGGGGGGGGGGGGGGACGGCCCAGGGGGGGGGGAGACCCGCATTCTTCCAATGCATCTCACACACCATCATTCACATCAAGCTATCACTCATACTCACACTTCACTCCAAACAGATCAAATACTTATGTGTATCAGAAGGAGGAAGGTGGAGAGTGATTTCTTCTTCAAAGAGAGCCCCAAAACACTATTATTTTTCCAAAACCCACATCTGAGCTCTCTCAAAACCTTGATTTCTTCATTCTAAGAGGTTCTCCTCAGAGAGAGAAAACCGTGAGTTTTTGAATCACCCTCAATCGGGAGCTCGGAGGCCAAGATAGACCATTTGAAGTCCTATTATTAAATGGAATTAAATGAATTGAGAATCTAAGGGTCTTCTCCTTTGGGCCGTTGGATAATCATAAATAAAATACCCAATTATTTTTCATTCACTCCCCGGGCGCAAACCACCATTTAAACTCCCCCAGTAAATAAAATAATCCAATTTTACCATTTGGATGGTTTCAAGCCTCCCATACGAAATATGCTCTTTTCAAAATGCAAACCAAATCTAATTCCCGAAAAGCGATTTTCCATGAGTTCGGACATTTTCCTCCATTGCGGCATTACGTCGAACAAGTGCGTGCCAACCAGGCGCGCATGCGCTGCGGCAAGGTTGCAATGGCACGCCGCCGCGGCATTTACGCTGCAGACCGCTTGCGCTGCTGCCGCCGCGCGTGCTGCCGAGGCAAGCCTTGTGGCATGGCATCGCACGCATGGCCTTGGCATGGCCTTGGCGAGGCTGGTGCGCGGCTAGTGCTATCATGCGGTCTCCATTATATCTTCTGCCGTCCACTCGCCCCGCACCGTGTGCACCGGCCCAAAGTGCGACGCCGCTATGCACCCAAAGGGAGCATTCATGGATCCCCAATCCCCCTCTCCTCCAATCACTTTTTTCTAGGGTTGCCAACAATACATCAACTAAAAATATGTAACATGAATAAAAATCTAATAAAAAGGGTGAGTTCCCCGCATGCACGAATCACGCATCCCATATATCTTCTGCGCTATCGCGCAACGTGTCCGTATGCAGGGCATTAAAAATCTAAGCAACCACTCGCGGGCCGTGAGTAAACAAAACAATGCAATAAACATATGCATGCATTCAATTCATATATTTGGTCTGGTATATAAGTTTGCAATGTGCTATAGAAAGGTTCGGTGGCCGCCTCGCCTCTATACACATGGTGTGTAAGTCCACCCAATGGATCAAACACCATTGTCGTCCACATCCATCCCACCATGGAATAGAGATAGAGCTAAAGTGCTTAAGACCGCACCGCATCACACTTCCCCTGATGCTCTACCCATACCAACACGTAAGCCCTTGTTGGCGAGGGCTTGCAAACTGGGCTCGTAACTAACCAATCCTAATGTCAATCAGTGTATCTAAGGCCTTACCCCAGCATCCCTCAATATGTCCATAGAGATAGAGCTAAGGCCCCCCGGCAGAGTCAGAGACTACACGGTTCGAGACCACCTCCCTTGATGCCCTACGACGTAATAGTTCTGCTAAGGTAATGACGATATGATGATGCTAGTGGACAAGACTTGAGTAGAGATAGGGCTAAAATGCTTAGGACCTCATCGCATTACACTTCCCCTGATGTCCCACTCGCATCAAGTACACTAACCACACACAAGCATTCACATGCCTATTCCTAGCATCATCATCATCATCATGTTGTAAATAAACTGAATTAAATATGCATGAACAGTAATAACAGGAATAGTAGATGACATGTGATATGCACATTACAATCATACAATCATAGCATTATACATGGTAATGGACTCAATAAACGAAAATAGTCTATTATTAGCTAATTAGTTTAGGTCTTGTTCCCTCACCTTTGAATGAGTGTAGATCATCTTTCAAGCTTTAAAAATTACTTTTATATCACTAGGAGAACCTACCAAGTCGATAGATTTTAATTAGAATTAATTCTAACAATTTTAAGCTTGCTGTATTGCTAGGGTCGCAGGTTGGGTCGCATGTAAGGTAGCAGTTTTCTGCGATCCCAGGGTGTAGGGTCGATTACCCATCGACCCTAGGTGCGACCACAACCTCCCTGGACTTCCCGAGAGCATGGGGTCGATCCTGTGGTCTGGTAGGGTCGGTTACCAATCGATCCTACGTGCGACCACACGTAGTTTGAGTCGACCTTTCATCCTATAGTCAATTCTTTCATGTTTGGATCCTTTGGCTTACTTTCATGGTTCATTCTATGATTGCTCTATGGCTCAAAATTTCAAGTTACACACTTTCCTTTGTTCACAATGATTTCCTCTATGGATTCCATTGGAATTTACCCATGGAGGGATGATTTGGGTTTCTCCTAGATCCTACCCTCTTCATGAACTATTCTAGGGTCTTACATAATTCATGGAGAATGTATTCATACCTTAGGGTTGCTGAGATTCAGACATTTCTCTGAATTTCTTCTCCTTAGTCTTCTTCTCCAATTCTCCTTCTCTTCTCCTTCTCTTCTCTTTCTCTCACTTTCAATTAGGGTTTCAAAATAAGTGAAAGAGGCTAAGGGACTTCCTATTTATAGAGGAAAACCTCCCAAAATAAGTCCCATCGAGATTAAGAAAGGATCCCCTTGAAATTAGGAAAGTTTCCTAATTACGGTTTCAGTATGTCATCCTAGGGTCGATGCTAGGGTCGCAGGACCGGTCAACCCTAGGGTCTCAAGTCATCCGACATTAGGACTGAAAAGTCATGGGTTGGACTCTGTTGAGGTGGGGTCGACCCTACCTGTTTAGGCATGCGACCCTACCCTCAATTTTACTGTTTTTGGTCAATTTCATACATGGTCTTGTGATTTCCTTCACGCACTTGGTCCACTTGGCTCGACCATGATAGGTAGACCTGGTACAAGGTGGTAAGACCGGTTAGTTTGATACGGGTCTTACAGTATAGGCCCTCCAGCAAGATTCTACAATATCAAGACCACATTCGACAATATGATCATACGAACTCCTCCCCCATTGAACTTCAAAATGCCCTCAATCAACCATTACGATGGTAAGACTGACCCGGAACAACATCTGGATAATTTCATGGCCATGATGTGTGTGCACGGTTATCCCCATCCAATTATCTGCAAAGCCTTTCCCTCCACCTTCCGGAACGCTACCCGGATGTAGTTCAACAACCTCATCAAGCCCAAGACAATCCACGGCTTGTAAGACCTTGCGATACTTTCATCATGCATTTCTAGGGCAGCAAAACCCGAAAGAACACCGCCATCCACCTGATGGGCTTGGAACAGCAAAGGGGGGAATCACTCCAAACTTTCATTAGTAGGTTCAACCTAGAAGTCTTGGAGAACAATGACATCAATTCATCGGTGATGTTCGCGGCATTAATGGCTAGCAACAAGGATGACGGACTATAGTTCTCTATCGCCAATAAAACTCCCACTGACATTAGCGATGTCTTAGCTTGCTGCAAAAAGTACGCTTCCGCCAATGAATACTAACATGACGTGAAGGAATCCCTATCTTGGAAAAAAGAAGGGGTGAAATTGGTGACCATGATCCCCACCGAGACTCCAAAAAGCTAAAGCCAGGAAGAGACTACTACCATCCAGGAGGGGGTGTAGGTACATTGATTATTGCACCCCCTTAACCAATCTATTTAGGACATCTACACCTTGATCGAAGGAGATCTGGACCTTCCGAGACCACCAAAGTAGTCTGAAAAGGCGAGGCAATGAGGCCCAACCAAATATTGTTGGTACCACTGTGACTATGGTCATAACACTGAAGAATGCCAACAACTAAGGACGAAGATCGAGGACCTAAGAGGTCACTATGGTCATTACATCGATCATCGAAAGAAAGTACCCCAGGGCTGAGCTAAAGAGAGGACGAACTCCCGTAAAGTAAAAAATCCCGAGCCTCCGGGGGCCAAAGGTCAGGAACCATGACAGGAAAAAAGCCCTGCCCGAGGTGACTAAGCCCACAAGAGGTCCCCCGACCAAAGAGATCAAAGAAGAGAGAGAGACCGTGGAGAAACTGCCAAGAAGAAGCCGATGCACGTCCAAACCACTGACCCCGTGACAAGCATAAGTCAGAGGATAACAATAGACCAACGCCCCTGAGGCATGAGGTCAATACAGACCAGCTCAGACTCATCATTAGGGACGACTCGGATCAAACCCATGGAAAACGGCAGAACAAAGAAGGTCATAGAAGGAAAGATGGCGAGATCTTAGATCCCATTGCGGCCGAGGATTGAACTAGAGTTGTGTACCCTCAAAATTTCCTGTCGTCACCGGAGTCCAAACAATCATTGGCGGACCAACAGCTAGTAAACGTCTCGAGCACGTCCCGAAAAAACTATGCTCACAATGTGAAATCCACCAAGAGAGCCAAAACCAGAGATTTCATCACCTTTGTAGATGACGATCTCCTAGACATTGAAGCACCTCACGACGACGCTATCGTCATCCAATTTCAAATCAATGATAGAACAGTAAAAAAAGTCTTCGTCTACACTGGCAATTTAACAAATATCATCTATTACCATGCCTTCAAAAAGATGCATCTCAGCGAGGAAGACCTAAGACTGTTAGAATTCCTTTAGTCAGCTTTTCTGGAGACACAGTACAAGTAAGATCCAGGAGGCATCAGGTTGAAAGACATGTGGTTTCAGATTGGTTTTTTTTTTGTTTTCTTTGAATTTTTTTTATGTCTCTTCTATTGCTCCTTCATCTTCTTTGAGAGCTTCTACTTGGCTTCTGTGTGATTCTAGATTTCCTCTAAGTTTGTTCATACGATTCTTTATATAATTCATAGCTGATTCATCTTTTCATCTCGAATGAATATATATGTTTGTTCTCTAAGAATTTCAAGATTTGTTTACTTGCAGTATTGTTTACCCAGCTCCATAACATTTTAAGTATTTTTTTTAATCATGTGATTGTATATATATATATATATATATATATATATTTTGTAGGGATTTCGATGATTAAAAGATGTTTTCAATTTTCTTTAAAGATAAGAAGCTTTTGTGTTTTCATTACTCTCAAGTTCCATTGCAGTTTTTCTACGGTTTGGTCGGGGTACTTCATCATCGATTTTTGGGAGTTCAGCTCCTAAAATGGGACTTCGGAATCAGGTTCCAATCAATCCCCAGTGCAATGGTTCTTCTATCTTGTTGTGGGCTGATCTACAAGGGTGGGATAGAGCCGAATTTGTGCTGCTTCCAGTCGCATTCATCGTGCTTTGAGATCGGCCGTGGAGATCTATATCTCTATTACTAGGAGCTCTGTATTCTGAGAGGGAAGGATTCTATGGCTGCCACTGTTGCTTGGCTCTTCATTGGCATCCTCGACAAGGACTCCATCCTTCAGGGGAGGTTCAATGACCTGGTTTTTTGTACCTCATCTAATCAATAAAAGGTAGTAGGGTGTTGTAGAACATTGATTTTCGTTGAAATAAACTGGATGATAAATCTCTTTCTATGATCCCATGGTGGAGGTCAATCTGTTGCTGCTAGAATCTACACGTAGCCTCTCGGGATTAGATAATCTGCAAAAGAGATGGACAAGGTGAACAAAAGGGCTTAAGCTCAGGGCCCTCAACCACTCTGATGTCTAAGTCAGTATTTTCATAGCAAACAACACATAATGTTGGCTCAAAAAAGGACAAGTCAAGAGGAAGAAGGAGATCGCCCAAGGGGGGGGGGGGGGGGGGGAGTAGAATCTCAAAGCCCATTACAATTAGGGAGTCTGTAATGAAGTTCTAAGCCTCTGCTATGATTAGAATCTCTTATCTAGTGTCTAACCTTGAACTTGAGTTGTTGAGTTCCTTTTATAATAGAGGATTTGTTACTAACTTAGGTATAGCATGAGTTGAGACATATTGGGTACACTTGAAGATTTGGCGCTCTGATGGCTGCCAAGTAGGATGTCACCTCGGTAGGAGTCGTTTCCATAGGGTCTACCCCAAATCGTCTTGTATGATGGTCCACAATGCCAACTGAAGGATGAAGATCAAAGTTCTTTGTTTCTTCTGATGAAGGGAAGACAATGTGTCGAGGTAGGTTGTTACGTACTAATAATTAGCCGGGTAGCAGTGGCGGTTTCTAGGATTAGTGTTAGGATATTTGTTGCAATTTAAATAATTGTTAACATTATTCAAGGCTATTAGGATAATTGTTGGAGAGTTTCCTATTTTGTAGGGATTCTATTGTTTATTTCCTCTTTTGTTTCCACTTTTATTGGGATTGTAACGTTGGGTGTAATCCTTAAAAGAGAAGTTCTGGAATAAAGAAGGTAGACTAAATTATCTCAACACTATCGTATTTATCTGGAGGTTTTAGGTTCCCTCGAAAGAATCCTATGTCTATTTTATCCCTTTCCTTTTTTTTTTATCCAACATTCAAAAGAGGGAGGGGAAAAACCTCTCAAATGTGCTTTGTTGTACTAAAGTGGTATCAGAGCTTGGCTATGGACAAACGAGTGGAGCAAATTGAGAGTAAAATAGAGTCTCTCTCATCTGGCCAGAAGGAGATTTTGAATCCGATCACTGAAATATTCAATAAGCTCACTACTCGGGTAGATCAATTATCCGTTCATTATGCGAATGAAGTTTCTGAAAATTCAGCATGCCCCTTGCGTGTTCAGGAAGGACGTCAAGATGGTAATGGGTTCCACAATGGGAGTTCTAGCAGCTCTTACACAACAAAACTGGTGAAGTTGGATTTTCCTTACTTCGATGGTGGAGATGACCCAACTAGTTGGCTGTGTAGAGCTTAATAGTTTTTCAAATTACATGCTACACTAGCAACTGATCATGTCTCCCTGGTGTCATTTCATTTGGAAGGGGATGCTCAGTTATGGTACCAATTGATGAAGCAAGAAAAAATTTCCATTTCTTTGGAGGACTTCAAAGATGGACTTCACTCTAAATATGGTCCTAATCAATTCTTCGATTTTTTCGGAGAACTTACCAAGCTGCAGTAGACTAGAAGGTACAACAATATCTAACTAAATTTAAACAGTTGCTTGCCAAGACTGGGCCTCTACCTCAACCTCGACAGGTGAGTTGTTTCATTAGGGGGTTGTATGATACAATTTGTATTGATGTACAGGTCAATAGACTAGCTACTTTGTCCTTAGCTATCGGGTTTGCTAGATTGTATGAAGCTCAAAATTTCTTACAAATTAAGGAAGAGACAATCGATAATGACCAACATCTTTCAATCAAACGGCTATCTCCCACCGAAATCCAAGAGAGAAAAGCTAAGGGACTTTGCTACAATTGTGATGAAAGGTTTGTACTGGGGCACCGTTGTAAGAAATTATTTTTGATTGAATGTTGCTACGAACAAGAAGACAACAAGGAATATGAAGATCATGGATGATGGTGGATGATGACAATTCCTCTACAGTGGGAGGGATTTGTTACGTACTAATAATTAGTCGAGTAGTGGTGGTGGTTTCTAGGATTAGTGTTAGGATATTTGTTACAATTTAAATAATTGTTAATGTTTAAGATTGAATAAGTCT
>CM053266.1:21084468-21125368 GCA_028583415.1 Protea cynaroides
TTTTAGTTCCTATTTTTTCTAATGTTATTCAAGGCTATTAGGATAATTGTTTGCGAGTTTCCTATTTTGTAGGTAGGGATTCTATTGTTTATTTTCTATTTTGTTTCCACTTTTATTGGGATTGTAACGTTGGGTGTAATCCTTAAAAAAGAAGTTATGGAATAAAGAAGGTACGTTAAATTATCTCAACACTATCGTGTTTATTTAGAGGTTTTGAGTTCCCTCGAAAGAATCCTACGTCTATCCTATCTCTTTCCTTTTTTTTTAATCCAACATTCAAAATAGGGAGGGGAAAAACATCCCAAACTTGCTCAGTTGTACCATAGGTGCTGCTCTTTAATTAAGAGTTGGGTTGTCCCATAATATGGTGAGCTTGTAGCAGGGTTTTAGGGATCGGAATGGATCAGCCAATCTTGTCTCCGGATTGGAAGTGGTCCCATAGCAACCTTGTAGGCACGGTTTGCAAGGGCCATTGTAGTGAGGTAATGCATATTCAGGAAAAACGAGACCATTCACACAAATTGGGTTCGAACAGATCCCTTGCCCTGTTAAGTGGGTTGCTCACAATCGATTAAAATCTTGAATCATACTCCTCTAAATTTTTAAAGGGGGTTTCGTTTTAGTTCTTGGTGATGTTCTTGCTCAGCATGCTCAAATTTTGTAGATAGGTTATGGCCGTCACTTTTTTCATGTCCATCCTCACGTGCTGTTATGTAAGGGTAAGTCTCAACTCTCAATTGGTGAATTATTACGACTAGGTACGTACTTATAATAGCTTTATGAAGTTATTGAGTCCGGATCAGCTCCATGTACTACACTATTTAGATGACATGTGTCCTATGGAGTTAACGTTGCTAATTTTCGTTAGCTAAATAAATTTTATATTTTAATTCCTTTTATTTAGGTAATTGATTTGGTGAATTGGCAATCACGATTTTTAAGGTAAGTTAATTTATTAAAAATAAAACTCTAATGATTTTTAAGGTAAGTAAATCTATTAAAAATAAAACTATAACGACTCACGATTTGAAAAAACTCTTAACAATTTTTTAATTTTTTTTAATTTCTATTTTCTTTTATCCTTTACTTCCTATTTTAATGGTGAGCAAACTAAATTAGTTATTTTTTATTTGAAAAATAAAATCTTCCTTAATCAAAAATCATATTTGAATGTTGAGGAAACTTCTTAATTATCTAATATTGTAAAACCATTGGGGAAGAAGCATCAATCTAAGGTTCATGATGAAGAAGATGATGCTCCTTCTCTTTGTCATGATTTCCCCAACGGGTTCATAATTTCCTCCTAGGTTTTAGTAAAGGAAAATGAAATCAAAATGAAAGAGGAAAGAGCATCAATCGAAGGTTCACGATGAAGAAGATGATGTTCCTTCTCTTTCCTTAACGGGTTTGCAATCTCCTCCTAGGTTTTAGTATAAGAAAATGAAATCAAAATGAAAGGGGAATGAACATCAATCGAAGGTTCACGATGAAGAAGATGATGTTCCTTCTCTTTCCCAATGGGTTTGCAACTTCCTCCTAGGTCTTAGTATAAGAAAACGAAATCAAAATGAAAGGGGAAATTGAGGAAGAAGACTTGTAGTTGATAGGGAAATGTTCCTATTTATTCTTAGATTTCATGATTTTGAAATATCCCAATCTCCTTTTGATTCAATGTTCGTACATGCAGCTGATCTGGCCAACAAGTGGGAATTATGATTTAGAAAAAATTTCATCTAACCCCCAAAAACTATGTCAAATTCGATCTAACCCCCAACAATTTCAAAAGTCTCATCTACCACCCAAAAAGTTTTCAAATGTCTCATCTACCACCCAAAAATTTTCCACCGTTAGTCAAAGAGACCCCACCCGTTAGTAGAGTTCCGTTAGTCGATGACGTAAGCATTATTTGAAAAATCTTGGGACGATAATACCCTTATTCTCAAATAGAAAAACCATTTTACCCCTATTGAACCATCATCCACAACCCTCATTCTCCTCAATCCTGCAACCATTCAGACTCTCCGCCAAGCTTACGCCTTCAACGCCTCCTCCACCGCCGCCGCTGGTCCTCATCCTCCTCCACCTCCACAAATCTGGTTTCATCGCTCTTATTTTGCTTCTAGTTTTTTCGATATCTTCTAAAGAACATTGTACTCTCTCTTTCTCTTCTCGCAGCTTCTCCTTTCTAATAATTGATTTGGGAATTTTTGCATTCGTTGCTTCCATTCTCTGCTCTGTTGCTTTCTTGTACAATGCCAAAGTCGTCTCTTAAGAGCCAAATATAGGTATTTTCCTTTCAAATTTCTGTTTCATTTAGGATGAAATTGAAGAGAAGATTGTTACTTTTCCTTTCAGGGATTTATTTATTTATGTTTTCTTCATGTAGGTTGCTTAGGGGTTCCCCCTCACCGTTCTCCTCTTTAAATTCCCCTGTTGCCGTATAGTCTCTAGTCAGGTGGATTTAGGGGTTTTCAGAGCAAGGAGCTGGATAGGGGTCGAGATCCGTCTAGGACCGGCTTTGTTTTTTACGTTTTTTTACTTTGCCATTTTAGGATTGCCCTCTGCAACCCTTGTCAATTCTGTTGCTGATCAGGATTGGCTTCGGATTGGCCGGTCTGATCCTCAAATCATTAATCTCATCCAACCAATTCTCCGTCGCTGCAACCACTACAATCGAACCCATGAAGATCTCTTCTCCGCCGGGGAAGCCACTCTTCTTCGAACCCTTATTCTCCACTGCTGCAACCTTCGAACAACCAAGCCCTTGAAGCCCTCTTCTCCGGCGCGGCAACCTTGAAGGAAGGCACCTCTCTCGATGCCCAAATTGCCGCTGCCAGTTCTTTGCTAAACCTCGCCACAGATCAAGAAAGGGTTCGTATCATCTCCGGTGAGCTTGGGATTCAGTTGATTGTGCAAGTCCTCTTTGTGGGAGAATAAAAAAAATAGGTCTATTTTTGCTTGAGAATGTCTTATCAAAGAGTTAAAAAAATAATTTGGATTGTGAAAGTGGTAAAATGTCAAATTAGTAATTTTATCTCAATGTAATGTTTTTTAATTTCAAATACAAAGGGTAGAAATGTCTTATCACATTTTGAGTCAAGTCCGTCAGTTAATTGGGGCCGGTTGAAGTTTATGCAAACCATTTGAGTGGTAGATAAGATTTTTGAAATTATTGGGGGTTAGATCGAATTTGACATAGTTATTGGGGGTTAGATCGAATTTGACATAGTTTTTGATATCTTCTATGATTTATTACCATAATTTATTTCTTCCAGTTTGAATCTCTTAAAAAAAAATACCCAAAAAATCGTGAGAGATTATCTATTAATTCAAATATGATTTTTAATTAAGGAAGATTTTATTTTTCAATGAAAAAATAACCAACCTCCCATTCAGTTAACTTACCTTACTAATAGGAAGTAATGGGAGAAAAAAATGGAATTAAAACAAAATTACATGAGTTAACAAAAAGTTAGCACCCGTTAACTCATGGGACAAATGTCATCTAAACAATGTATTAGAAGAGTTGTTACTCTTCTAGTATATGCAGGTGATCCGGACTCAAGTTGTAGTGAAGTCATCTTTTAATAATTTTTTTTTCCATTTTGGCCGATCTTATGAGCCCGCCTCCTCTTTCAATGGCCCCTATGAACCCTGGAGAAGATAGAAGTTCTCTCTCTCTCTCTCTCTCTCTCTCCCCCCAAACACACAAACACCAAATTGTTGGAAAAAAATCACCTCATGTTGTTCAGTTCGTCCAGGCATGATGCACACCGGGTGAACTCCAGCAGTTGGATCACGATTAGACTCCGTCAACCACAGGAGATGATTTGAGTCCAAAGATAGCCACGATTTGGCCAGTTAAGCTCCTCTTTTAGGCTTTTATGAAGGGATATCCTTGTTTTTTGGTAAGTACAAAGGGGCGTTCTTATGACACCGCTTCGGTGTTGGCCTGCGTTGGCCTGATCGCAGCCCCCTCTTCCTGTCCCAAATACTAGAAACTACCCCTGTATATTGCGGTTCCTATGATGACTGAATGAGTGTATGTTAAAAGAAACCCGTGTTTAGAAAGCAAGACCGGCTGATGTCAAGTAATCAAACCATTTACACAGGGGTCCGTCAGTTCCACATCCTTATTTTTTTCCCCTAAATATCCCTACCGTATAACAAGTTCCTATATTAATTATAGGGGTAAAATTGTCTACTATACTGGCTTCAACATCCACCCAGCCTGCATTTTATATGAGTATAGATCCTCTCCCCCCCAAGTAACCAGCCTACACCCTTGGGAACTGTCCACACCCCGTAGACGGCTCCCAAGGGTGTGGGGTGATTACCAGGTGGGGATAGGATCCAGACTAGTGATATAACAGATTGAATTCCAATTGAATACATCACTATTGGAATTCAATTTCATTTACAAACTACCCCATCCGATTCCGATATCTGTCCGATGTATTAATTCAAAATTTTTTAACCAGATATCCGACTTAAATCTGGTTAGAATTTGAAAAGTATATGTTACACTATTTTTAAAATATATGTACAGTATACATTACACTATTTTTGAAATGTATGTACAATAATAACCATCAAAACACAAAATTACAATTTTATTCTATACTTCTTATAATTTGTTATCTTACAAGTTACAAAAACATCAATCAAAAGGAAAAGAAATACATCTTACAATTTTTTTTTTTCAGATAGAGATACACATCACAACACATAAGGATATATTGTTCGCGGATATTATCTGCTCCGTTTAGGAGATATCTGAATACGCATCCTACCCTGGTCCCATGTATTCGAATTCACATCCGAATCTGAACAATCGGACTTGAATTTCCTAAACGGATGCAAATGCGAATACAAATCTGGATTTTTGACTATCTGTTTACATTTTTAATCCTAACCAAAGGTTCCTGAGCCATTTTATATCGAAATAATTTCAATATTGATTTTTATGCATGAGACAGCGTAAAAATCAGCGAAAGATACAATTGAGTTTTTCCCTTTACAAAGAACAGGAGTCTCTATTGCCTTTCGTTCTATTTTATAGTGGACTTTGTTTAGGTTACATTGAGATGCCAAGAAATAAATTTTTTGAAATGAGAGAAAAAAAATAGACGCATAAAAAGATCACTGTTGTACCATCATTAATTTTGTCTGCTGTTTGTTTATTTTATTTTTTCTTAATATCCAAACATAATATCTGTCTTAAAAAAATGAAAAATACTGAATCATGATTAGTCAGATTTTTTTTCGTATAATAATATTTTTTATTTTAAATTAAGCTCTTTATAACAGTTGGATATACCTCAGTACTTTTATATGGATTGAGAATGGGATTCGCATCTTCTTTTACCAGTGGTTTTGGGAGGACAGTGGTAACCTGCCTTGGATGACCACCACGTGATTCTCGGTAAATCCGAGATCCACGTCCGAGCCGACACCCAGCCGACAAGCCGAGCCGATAGGGGGTGTCGGCTCAGACGTGGGGTCTCGAATTCACCCGAGAGCCACGTGGCGGTTATCCGAGATAGGTTGCCGCGTCCTCCCAGAACCACTGGGAGAAGACGATGTGAATCCCTGAGAATAAGTTGATAGTATTAACAAAAAAAATAAATAAATAAAAAGGTGTAAATCAGTTCGGTTTTGATTTATTGATTCGGTGTCAATTCAGTATGAGATATAATAAACATAAATCATAACTAAACTATTTATTAATCGATTTCAGTTTTCTAAATCAAAATTGATTTGGCTCTCTCCATAGTCTTTTTCCATTGGTGTTGCATAATAACATCTCCCAACCCATCCATCCACCCACATACAGAGATGAATCAATGCTAGGAAATCTGCAAATTCTAGTTAAAAGAGTGTAAAAATCCATGAAATTTTACAGAAATAAAACGACATGCTAAATGAAAAAACATGAGACATAAAGAAAGATTATAATATTCAATCGGTTTAAAACAAATTTGGTTGCAAAGGATTTCATCAACAACCTCAAGGGCAAAACTCATTGGTAAAAGATCAACACCTCAAAATGAAGAGGCCATGAGCTCAATTCTCTATTTAGAAGATTTCCTTGATACAAGTTTAGGAGATAAGATCTCCTTGATTCATGTAATATATTTTTCTATATAAGGAAACAATTTCAATACAATATGTGGAACAAGATAACCTTGATAAAATTTGGATAAAAAAGCTAACTCATCGGTGATGTGGCTGAGTCATCTATGATAACCTTGATAAGGTTTGGATAAGAATGCTAGCTCACCCATATGTGGCTGTCAATTTATTCAATTTGTTACCAACAATTTTTCTGTTTAAAATTGAAATCAAACCGATTACCTATGATTCTATTTGATTCGATTTTTCACTTGCCAGTTTTGATTCGATTTTTCAATTCCGATTGAGAATTGACACCCTTTTTAAGTGCCAGCATGCTTCATGCAAAAATGACATGTATAATCGTACGCTATCAATGGAATTTAATGATTGTATTGAGCTGTCACTGTAGCATTTACCTTAAAAAAAAAAAAAAAAAAAAAAAAAAAGGGCTAACATGGGATAATGAATACAAGACAACTGCCCTTGAAAAAAAAAGAAGGCGTATTAATTAAAAACTAAAATTTCAAAAATAAATAGCATTTCCTTGTCTAATGTACCCATATAAAGTCTTGATATTTGTGGAAAATAACTGTACTTCATATTTCAACTGCAAAGTAATGTAAGGTGGATAAGATGTTGGGCCATGCCCTATATTTTTAATTATTATACAATATTTTATATCCACCTAATCCTAAGACTGCATTGTTTGAAAAGAAAATATTCTCTTAGTTTTATTTAAGAATAGAAAAAAAACAGTTGCCTGCCTCCTTTGTACTATACCTAACAGATAATTACCTCTTGAAGTTTCAAAAAAAGATAAATACTTCCCTTAGAAATATTATTAAAATACAAATAGACCTATTCTGTTAGATATTGATGGTAGGAAGTTAATTTTTTTAATGACCAAATTAACCATTTACAAGGGTGAACTACCTATTTTACCTTTCTAGTCCTCCAATCCCGACTTTGTCCTCGTTTGTCTTGTCCTTCATTCCTCTCATTGCAGGTCTCTACCTCTCTCACATCGTCACTACTGCCTCGTCCAACTTCTTTGCAAATTTGCTAAGACGTTTGCTTCAAACCGACTTTCAAAATCGAGTCTGGGCTAGACGAACATCAACCATAAAAGGCGAATGTGTTGATACTCACTTGCAAGCTCAACTAAATTGGACGAACTTTTGTCAAAAACCTCGGTTTATGATCTAGTCCAAGCGGGGAAGTGTATTTAGGAATCTCTTCTGCAATTGATCTTGATCTGATTGGGGAACTATATTTCAAATATCTCAAATCGCAATTACTAGAAAACAAAATAAAAAAGCTTACCCTGTGATTAGAGTTTTCAATTGCAATCAAGTGAGTCCCATTCATGGATTGAAGTTCTCTGAATGTACAAAAATTAGCTAGAAGATTTTATTAAACACAAAAGAAAACCAAAAAAAAAAAAAAAGACAAGACCCTCTATTTTTCTTCTCCAGGCGACAAAGCTTCTCGAAGATTTGGACTGCAAGAAACAATGAAATTGTAGGGCTGGGGTTTTGTTCTTAAACGGGTTTTTGGGATGATTGAAGTTGTTTTAACTGGGAAATCCTTGGATTAAGAATGGAATAATCAGTTGTGCTGTTTTTTGCTTTTTATTGAAGAAAACCTAAGTTATTTCATTTAGTTAATTGTTGGGACTGAGAATGGAAAAATCAAATTTTTTTTTTAAGGTTTTCTCTAATTGTACCTTTTTGGTTCTTAACCAGATCCCCAAAATCGAAACTACTAATGACGAAGATGACAACATCATTGATGGGGAAGACCTCGAGGAAGCAGAAGCTAAAGACGATCTCAAGCTCCCTTCTTTCAAATTCCATGGTATATGGCTTGAATCTGATGAAATTCGATTCCTTCAAGGCCTCCTTGTTTACTCCACAGATGGTCTTGTCTTTCCCCATGATCTTCCTATCAAGGGCTTGGTTATCGGTCGCCCATGCAAGGCCACCAGAAGCCAACACTGAGGAAGAAGATGAAGCAGCGAACAAAACCTAAAAGCCAAAGTTTTTTTTTTTTTTTTTTTTTTGATTGAAACCTAAAAGCTAAAGTTTAGAAACCGGTTTATAGAAGGGTTATATTGGTCTTTCAATATATTAATAAGACTTTTAAGTAGGGATAAAATTGAGGGTAGAGTTATCCACAAAAAATATCACTTTAACACCGTTAAAAATTGAGAACGTTTGTCTTTTCCTAAAACTTTAGTGGACAATTGTCTTTTAAGTATAGTACATGGAAGGCAATTGTCTTTTTCTCTTATAAATAATTAAAATTGTATATATATATATATATATATATATATATATATACATATATATATATATATATATATATATATATATATATATATATATATATATATATATATATATATATATATATAATGTAATACTCATCTCAATTCAGTCTCATACTAAATAAATGGGGACTATATAGATTCTTTTTCTCCAATCAACTCTATACGTAACATATTTCACAAATACTCGATTTGTTTCTAATTAAAAACCACATAATAGAAAAAAAAATTCAAGTAATATATATGTAAAATTTTTAAAGTTTTAGCTACTAATCTTCCTTGCATTTATCACATTTCTCACTCAAAATCAAGCCTAAGAGGCATGCAAGAAAAAAAATCTTCCTATTATCTTTTGCAATTGTTGTATCCTCCAAAAAAAAAAAAATTGTGGCATCTTTGTTAATGATACTAGTGACACTACCACCCCATCATATGACTAAGTACTTTTCTAATCAACAATGGTCAAATTTGATTGTCACAAACCCCCTCTCCATCCCCTTGGTAAAGGGGATATTCAATCTGAAGATATAGTGACAGAAAATCTAGGTTTATACCACCTGCATTAGTTGGCACCTTTAATCAAATATGATTATCTTTAATCAAATATGATTATTAATCATATGCTATCACTTAAAAAAAAGGCAAATGAGAGAAGTATGAGGGAGTTAATAGACAAAGATAGTACTAGTGTGGTAAGAGTTTCAACCTCTATTTTTTTTTTTTTTTGGGGGGGTCCAAATGCACGGGCATATGAACATAAATGCCCATATGAAATCCCAAAAACACCGTCCATAATGTAAGGAAATATAGAAAACCCTTAAAAAGGCCACCAAATTTTATTATCAGAAAAGGATCTTTAATCTTCAAGTACTGAGGTTACAAGGGGAAACACCTGATACAGAGACCCGATAACTCACAGACCTTGAAAAAAATGTTTTATCTAATGGACAGCTCGAATCAAGACAAACTTATTCATTCATCTATCTATGTGGCTTTCAGAGATATCCTGAGTAGTTTTTTTTTCTTGTGACCTGTACATTCATTCTGATTCCCACTAAAAAAGAAGCATATCAGACAAGTTCTTGTCAGCTTAGCAGGTTTTCTTCCTTATCAGCTATTGGACATTTGAATGGCTGTAGCTCTTGAAGTGAAACACCATCTAGCCATACACTGGGCAAGTCTGCAACAGGTACTCAAGCCTTTACCACACATAAAAGCATCATTTATTTCTTAAAGCCAAAGTTGGTTTTTTAGACATGGAATAAAGTAATAGAACCAATTGGAGTTTAGTGCCAGTTCTTATTTCTATCTGTGACTATCTGTGGACAACTCACAATTGAAAGGATGGAGTTCTACAATGTGGGCACCAAAGATACAGGCTTTCGGATCTCTTTTTTAACAAGAAATTTCATTTCTTATTTTGGAGTATTGATAATTAATGCATGCAGGACACAGATTGAGAGGACCTTCATGTCAGTCAGGTTGCAAAATCGTTGATTCCAACCACAAAATTCAAGTCAGCATCTTGCCCATAATGCATGTGAAGATGGTAAGCAAGCTGCTAACACACATCTATTACACTAAGAGCCTGTTTGATAAAAATTCTGCTCTGGATTCCTTGCTTCCGGTTCGGAGTAGTACTTCTACTCTAGGCTATTCTAAGATTATTTGGGAGTAGAAACATGTTTGATATCGCAGTTCTGGAATGGATTCCAGAGCATCTTTAAACAAAAACATATTTGATAAACACATCATCCTGCCAATCGAAATTTAAAAAATTGGTTGTGGTAGTGGTGGGTGGTGGGCGGTGGTGGTGCTAGGTGGTGGTGGTGGTAGTGGTAGTGGTAGTGGTGGGTGGTGGGTGGTGGTGCTAGGTGGTGGTGGTGGTAGTGGTAGTGGTAGTGGTGGGTGGTGGGTGGTGGTGGTGGCAGTGGTGGTGGCAGTGGTGGTGGTGGTGGTGATGGTGGTGGTGGTGGTGGTGGTGGAGGCGGCGAGGGTCAAGCTTTTGTTTTGTGAAGAAGAGAAGAGTGTGAGAAGGAGAGCTTCTATTTTACTTTATTTCTTCTCCCAAAAATTGTTCCAAAAAAAAAAAAAACAATTTTTTATACTTCAAAAATTTGGATTCTGAAGTTAGTTTGAATCTGATTCACTTCGTGGGAGCTCGAATCCAACCGGGCTTATCAAACGCAATTCTACTCCAAAATGGCTCCCTGAGAGTCAGAATCCATAGAATCCAGAATCTGAAGTTTTATCAAACAGGCCCTAATAGCACCCTCTACAGGGTGTAGAAAAAAATACTGAGAACTATAACCAAAACACAGTAGTTTGGGCTGGTCAATAAGTTATTGGCCAACATCCACACCTTTACATGAACTGTCTATGTTTCTTCCAGTGTCTTAAGCTTTGTGAACTCCATCCTCATTGCCTCTTTTCACAGGGGCCTTGGTCATTGTAGGTAATCAATTGTCACAAAAACCTAGAAATCCCATATATTCATGCTCACGTATCATGGTCATGCTCTTCTCAACACCGATGATTCCTGCAAAATTAAAGTCCGAATGGGGTAAACCTCAAAATCTAGACATACTTTCTATGACTACTTATATGCAGATATAGAGACGTATAGGTAGAAAAAGTATGAGAAGTTACCCATTGTTAGAGCGCTTGCAAAGATAACAGCAGAGAGGATGAAGACAATGATGGAAGCTCTCTTAAGCACTGCAACCAATTTTCTTACAATTAACTGCCCCCAGAAGCCAGCCAAAACTGATACTAAGATGAGATACAAAGCTGCAAGCCAGGGACCAAAAAAAAGAGGGTTTTCAAAAATGATGGAGAACTGAGATTTATAAGGAGGCCAGTTTAGGACACATTGGTAACTTTTGCATGTGAGTGATATTAATGGCAGTGGTAATGTAAATAAAACTAGGGTGATAGAAACAGTACCAAAGGGAATGGGGAATCTCTTCAACAAGTAAAACTCCACCACAGATAAAGATGAGGAGAACATCATGACAAAAGTTGCCGTTGTGCTAGCGACCTAGTACAGAGAAAGGAAAAACAGGGCTTAATGCACCTATCATTTACAAACTTCTTGTTCAAGGAAGAAAATGAAAAAACATTCTGTTGTCTGAATAGATTTTTAAACCATCTTTATGAAACCAAAAATAGACTCTATCTTCCCTTACTCTCTTTTCCAAGGAGGTGGGATGAGAAAGAAGGACGCGGGATGAGAAAGAATAGGCTAATCCCCATACCCCCCCCTTCTTTTTTTTCCTCCTGTCTGATAAACTTGGGAGGGCACTGAATGTCAAATTTTTTGCTTTATGATAAAAGATAAATCTCCCAGCGGTAAGGTTTGGTCTTTATGTTTTCATGGGAATTGGAGGCTACTTTATTTTTTCTGATTTTAAGACACCAGGTAGTTTCTCTAGCCTGTAGTGAGGAAAAAATAAGTTATTTAATGATGAACTAATCGCTCAAAGTATTTTTGTGCCTCATTTGGTTTTGAAATTTTCCTTCAAATAGTAAACGATGTAATGATCTTGAGAATAAGCCTCAAACTAGATTTACAAACTCGTTTGACTCTTCAAGCTGAAGCCCACAAAAATAAAGAAACCAATCTTTCAGTAAGACAACCACCACATTCTCACTATCATCTTCTTCCGCACCATTCTTAATATAATTTCATGTTTGGACCACTTCCAGTTAATGGAGCAGGGCCACCCATGATGTAATCCATTACATACAGATTGCCATTGACAATGATAGGAGGATGGGCAAAGGTAGTACCACAGTACAGAACTACCATTAAATCTTAAAATCTCTGTAATCCAGAGACGGGAGAATCCAGTTATAGCAACTCAACAAATAATGATGAATGGGTCATAGATAATCAAAACCAAGCACCCAGAAAATCAATGAATAGATGATCCATTAGATATAAATACTATCATACTCATACCCAAATCACAATTACACAATTACAAGGGATAAAAAAGAGGGGATGGGTGTGGAAGAGTGTTGATAATTTCAGTTATATATACCTGAGGGATGACCCCAATTTCAAGGAGGAGAGGACCCAATATGAATCCACCACCAGAGCCCAACAAGCCCCCAACAGTACCTCCCAAGATGCCACAGAAAGCACAGAAGGTAAGATTCATGGCCGTCCAATCTATGGTTGCCTCACAAACTGTCTCTGTGTTACCAGCCAGTTTCCTCTTCTTGCTTTCCTTGTACAGTTTTATCACTTCACATCCAAACACCCCGAGTGCCACAGGAATCTATGTTTTAAAATTAATGAAAATTGATAAATTAATAAACATATAGACCAAAAAGAAAACCCAGAATGTTCAGCTTTCATTCCAACTTTTATGTCCCAGATATTAGCTAATCAATTCATCTAACCTGTAAGAAGTTGAGCAGCCAGTACCATACACCACAAACCACAGAATTATTCTGCAAACCCAGAATCAAGAAGATAAGAATTTGACTGGGGACTGAGAAGAAGAAGAAGAAAAGAGAAGGGAAGGGGATTTTATTACTTGCCTTGAGGATCTGAAGAGCTAGAAAAGTAACCCAAACGAGCAGGAGGGCGAGAATTCCCTTCCACTTCAGGTTGAAACGTAATATTTCCTGTAAGTAATGGATAAATGGGATCAAATCGTTTTCCTAATAATAGTATATTGGACTTGGTGGAGACAAGAACAAGAGATTTAAGAAAGGTTCTCTCACTAATCTAGTTTTCTCCTCTTTAGGAACCAGAGGTTCATATTCAGCATCAATAAGATCTGCAAAAGCAAAGAGAGCATGATTTTTCAATAAAGACCCATATAACCAAAAAGAAAAATCAGTAATCTGGTAAGAATCAAGTTATTTTGATTCCTTACGTTCACCATGAGAATTGACCGAAGCCGCCTGTTGCTTCTCCAATTCCTTCTGCAATTTTTGGTTTTTTAAAATCAGAACTGGGCAAAAAAAATTGCTCAAGATCGTTTTCATGACGAGTGCATATTGATAATAATAATTCCCAACCAACCTTCAGAATAGTCTCCTCCTTCCACACGGTGATGGCCTTGATGAATGACCTCGACGATGTCCCTGATTAAGAATTAAAAATATATAGAAAGGGTTTACAGAGATTTTACAGAGAAACTTGTTTATATACGAAGTTAGAATAAGCTATGCTCCACAGAGATGATGGGTGAGGGTCTGTTAAAATAGGAGAATCAGACTCACCCAGGAAGAGAATAATGATGAGGACAGTGATGAGCCAATAAGGGAAGACGACGCTAAGAGAAACTCCAATGGTGATGCCGAGCATGAGCATGGGCTGGAAAAGGAGGGCGAGATCGTAGTCGATAATGGGCACATTCTTCGATGGATGGGGTACTCTAAGGTTATACCAAACAGACGATGCCGATGCACCCATTATCATACCTGCAACAGTAACCCAAAAAAAAAAAAAAAAAAATTTCAAATTTTCAAAATCCCAAAAGAAAGATTAAACCAAAAAATGGTTTTGGCAATGCGGAGGCACAAAGCAAGAAATTACATTTGGAAAGAGCAGCAGCGGATTTAGTATCAAAACCAACAATCAAATTGAGCATTGTAACAAAGATGCCTCCGCCTCCAACACCACCTACAGTTCCAATGGCGGAACCCAGAAACCCAATCAATGTTGCCAACGCAGTTCTCCAGCTAAAACTCAATTCCTGTAATAAGAAAAAAGAAAAAAAAAACCCAGAAAGGGAATCACTACTGAAACTGTTCTGTATCTTTCTTTCCATCAGTAGAGGAGAAAGTAGAGGAGAAATACGGTTACAGAATGATGTACCGGCCAAACAAGTTTGTTGCTGCCCAGTTCACCAGATCCATTGAAGTAGTAGTGTGTGAGGGTTGAGTTCGGAGAAGAGGGAGAAGAGAGAGAAGACAGTCGTAGAAGGTCTTGAGGCTGGCCGACGGGGAAGGTGGACAGAATGGCCAAGCAGAAACCCGTGACAAGATACAGAACAAAGCCTTTTGTTTCCATGGCTGGACTGTGACTCTCTGCAGCTCCCGAACTCAATGCAATCAGAGATACCTCACGATACGGTTATATAAAAAGGCGTTCCAGAACAGAGGCTCTGCTATGCATGGTAACGATACATGTAACTCTATAAAAAGGCGTTCCAGAACAGAGGCTCTGCTATGCATGGTAACGATACATGTAACTCCTATATATATATTTATATATTGGGTAAAAATGTAACTCCCATTTATTACCGGTGTCAATCAGTTGATCTCAAACTGCTGGGATGTCCTCCCAATGGATTCTGAGGGGCTAGGATCTTCGGATCCGCATCCTGTCCTCCCAGAGCACTCTGGGAGGACAGTGGCAACCTGCCCTGGATGGCCGCTACGTGGCTCTCAGTAAATCCGAGACCCATGTCCGAATCGACACCCAGTCGACAAGCCGAGCCTACAGGGGTTGTCGGCTCAAACGTGGGTCTCGGATTCAACCGAGAGCCATGTGGCAGTCATCCGAGATAGGTTGCCGTGTCCTCCCAGAATCACTGGGAGGAGGTCATTTTGGTCTTACTACAAAAGATCTTTTTTCATGGGCTAGGATTCTCAGTACCATTTTGGCCTCACTATAGAAGATATTTTTTATCCCATGTAACTCATATATATATATATATATTTATTTATTGTAAATATGTATCTCCTATATAGATAGGGGTGTCAATCCAGTCGGGCTTAGATCCTCTACAGCCATGCAGTCCCATCGGGGCCGTTGGATTGCATTGGTACACACGTAGATGCACTCTCAATGGTCTGGATGCGACTGCATGGTTGCAAGAAACCCAAGTCCATATTGGTCAGTCTCGGTTGGGCCTAACAGGTCCCCACCATTTTAATAACTTGCACCGTGATCTAATACCTTGCACCGTAAACGACATGTTTAACTAATCAGTCTTGATTTGCCAGACATTAACTCGTTTATATTCGATCCGATCGGTCTTGGTCCATAATCGGTCTTATGTTACTAGGTTTAATCGGTCTATTACTGTGCATAATCGCTTATGCTATTTGGTCTTATGCTCAGTTATATTATTTGGATTAACCCTTAACTCATGTTCAATTGCAATTGATCATTATTTATTCTACATTCACAAAATTTAATATGCATTTTGCCTTCGTGTCATTGAACTTCGGTGGTTTGTCTTTGTCTTGTTGAACTTCAATTTGCCTTTGTCTTGTTGAACTTTAGGAGGAGAGAGAGAGAAAGAGAGAGATATAGACATAAAGTAAAAGTTAAAAACCTATATTTAGCATAGTGACAAATGGGAGAGAAAAAGTGGGAGGGAAAAATTGGAAATGAAAATTATATCGGTCTTTGTCGGGTCGGTCTTTAATAGGTCCATGTTGAGTCGGTATTTAATCTGTTGGTTCGGTCGGATGACCGCCGGGTTACACCCCTACACTGTGAACGACCTGTTTATTAATCTGTCTGGTCTAAGCACGACACATTTATTAAATGGTGTGGCTCGGTGCAGTTTTTAATTGGTCAGTCAAGCTCAAGGACACGGTACTGGTTAGAAATTGACACCCCTATGCCTATATAAGCCCAATAATTATTTTATTTAATAATAAGAAAAGCTAACCTCGATTTTTTTATATTTATTTTTATTTTAAAAATATCTATGTTTTATTATGAAAGGTTAGGGTGTTTCATAATATATTTGGGGGAGGTGGTAGTTGAACATGCAGTAAATATGGGATTGACTTTATTGCCACGTCCAAATTTCAGAAGGTATCAAAAAATTAAGAGTAAATTATAGGTACTTCCCTTATAGTTTCTCCTAAATCGAGGGACACTCCAAACCTTTCAAACAATTACAGGTATCTCTCCTAAAATCCAAAATAAAAAACAACAAAAACACCCAGTCCGTTAGCGATTTTCTATTAAATGATGACATAATCTCAACTTTAAATGTTTAATACCCAAATTACCCTCAATGGAGGAGTGAAGTTACTCTATTGCCACTACAACAATATGCATTTTTTTGGTGACAGTATATAAAATATGTCGCCTAAAATCATTTTATCCAACAGGGAAGTGTCTTCCATTGCTTAAAATGATAATATAATGACAGTAATATTAGTCCGTCGCCAAAAATGATAATATAACTACAGTTTATAAAATCCCGTCGTCTAGAATCATCTTAGCTAATGGCATCTAAATTACCGTCTTCAAAAACTCATTTTAGCCGATGGCATATAAATTTTCGTCGTCGAAAAGCATAGTTGCCGACGGTATCTAAATTCCCATCGTCATAAACTCATTTTAGCCGACAGCAATATAAATTCCCATCGTCGAAAAGCATAATATAAGACGTTATCTAAATTCCCGTCGTCGAAAAGCATAATAGACGACGGTATCTAAATTCCCGACGTCAAAAAGCATATTAGACGACGGTATCTAAATTACCATCGTGGAAACTCATTTTAACCGATGGCAAATAGATTCTCATCGTCGAATATCGTTTTAGACGACGGTACCTAAAGTCTCGTCGTGCAATATGTACCATATTAATTTTAGGACGGCGGGAGTTAAAATCCCGTTGTGTAATACCCTCGATATTTATAAATAAATAAATATTCACAAATTTGTTGGGGCCCATCTTTTAATTTTTCAACAATTTTTTTTTGGTAAAATCCCAAAAAAACTTTTCTCCTACTCATCACGTCTCTCTCTCTCTCTCATATACATGTATCTGCATGTGCCTCTCTCTCTCTCTCTCTCTCTCTCTCTCTCCCCCATACTTTTCACCTACTGATCGAGCTCAGTGTCCCGGTATCGACTGATCGTGTCTCTCACTCCCTCTCGTCGCTCTGTCTCTCTCCGGTATCTCCCTCGCGACAGGAAATACTTTCCATCGATCGGGAAAATGAAATCACTGACCCACACCATTTCTCGTCGTGTTAGGGCATGAGGAAAACCCTTGCGTCAGTGAAAATCATTGAGGAAGGGGAAGTATTTTTGGCCATGGAAATATGAATTGTTATAGTATGCCCTCCCTTATCACTTCACTCACGAACTGAAAGGAAAGAGGACTCGTTACCTGCATCTCATTGTAGCATATCTCGTCAGAATCTTACTTAGGATACCGGATTTAACAACCTAGTAAGGCCATTGCCGGAGATGATAGATGGGATGAAGAACTTGGAACAATTGCAAGTGGCTAACAACAATCTTTTTGGTAAGAATCCAGCGAGATATGCTACAGTGAGATGCAGGTCACGAGTCCTCTTTCCTTTCGGTTCGTGAGCGAAGTGAGAAGGGAGAGCAATAGAGCCACCTCACCCTTCTATTGAGGTTACTTTGGAAATTAAACATTTAAAGATAAGATTATGTCATCATTTAACAAAAAATACTAACGGAATGGCTGTTTTTGTAGTTTTTTTTTCTTTTCGATTTTAGGGGAGGTATCCGTAATTGTTTGAAAGGTTTGGGAGGTACCAGGGTTTAAAAGAAACTACAAGAGAGGTACCTATAATTTACTCAAAAATTAATTTTTTTTTTAAATCTTCTTAATACAATAAACTTTTTACGAATATCTATTAAATTTACATCTTTGGTGTCTGTTCTAAATATGTTAACAATGACGACTCTTTATGATGAGACAATTGATTATTTAAAAGATGAGAAAATTACACATACTACCCCTGTAGTTTGAATTAATTACACCTACTGGCCACTCACTAGTTTCTGACAATATCACATACCACCTTTAATATCTAAGACATGAAACAAAGAGGCCTAGTCTATTAACAAATCTCCGTTAGATGTTGATGTCAGCTAACACTAAATAATTTATAAACAATACTATCCTTAATTTAAATTAAAACATCTATTTTACCCTTGATGTATTTACCTTATCCATTTCCCCCCGAATCCCCTAAATCATTGAGATACTTCATTTTCCACCAACCAACTTCTCCATTGCCCTTTTTTTTTTTTTATTCCTCCACTTCTCAGACTTGCCTTAGGTTTCAACAGGCGATGCCAACAGATTCCTCTACCCAAGAGGTTTCAGCAGCGCCTTCCACACGTATTCTCTTGGGACATCTCTTTTCCCCTTTGTCATTACCATTTCCCACCCTGAATTCCTTGGCTTCAAGCAAACACCTTTTGTACGGTTTAAATCCAGTTCGACTAGCTTTCAGCTTTGCATGTTCATGCCGTGTCATCAGCGACCCCATTTCAGGATTATTACTGCTTCTCAGTGATTCATCTTTCCCCGCCCCTGGATGATCGGGGGAAGTACTCCATGTCTTACTAATAAGGTTTAGCCGCAAGGTGCCCTCTTTATCTTTCTTAATCGCTTTCTCACTTCCTTCTTCGGCCCTTTGACTTTGGAGCCCATTGCTCAGACCAATCGGAGGTGAAAAGCTCTGTGACAAAATTAAAGAAGAGAGCTTGAAAAACAATTTGACCGTGATACAAAGTCATATTTAGTTTGCGTAAATATTTAAGATGATATTTATCAGAAATCTATTGCCCAAAAAGAATCGACCAATTACCTCTTCTAAGACCTCCTGATACGCTCTGTATCAGTAATGGCTACTTCGAGGATAGCCGACCTCTAGGGAAGAAGAGAATAGGAAGAAGAAGATAAATTGAGATTGTAATTGCTCACTTTGTATTCCATTCCTTTCCTATTTTATAGCCTATTACAATTCTAGAAGGTATTATTCAGTTACCATCTTACGAATATAACAATTCCAACTTCTAATCCTACGGTTATTACCTTATGCCAGGAGGGGAGGGTGATCGTAACATTGCCATCCCCTTCGGTGAGAACCTTGTCTTCAAGGTTCAAGTATGGATATAGACACCGGCAAGCATCGACCCATGATGACTTAGAGTTGAGAAACATTGCTTGGTACAAATGACACCACGTGGCCCATATGTCTACCATGTATGTAGCCACACCAAGGTTGAGAGCTGCTCTTGCGCCTTGCTCAGCATCAAACTCAATAAAAGCAAACCGAAGAACCGAATGAGAATCACCACAAACTCAACAATCAACTAATTGTCCACAATTAATGAACAATGTAGCAAGCCTCTCTTCAGTGACCCAAAAGGAAATTACTAACCTTAGTGTTTGATGCGTGTTGAGCACAATCAAATATTAATTACTCTACTCACACTGGATAGTAACGACAAACAAATGTCGATCCATAAAGACTGATTAATCAGATTTATGATTTAACATCTCAGACAATTAACAAGAATGGGGGGATTTAAAATTTCTTATCTTCAAATTAATTATCCTAATCATAAATTACTAAGAACCGAATTTAGTCACAAAAATTCCATTGAAGACAATATCGACTCAAGGAGAAATATTTTCGGTTGCAAAATTTATCATTGACCGCACATAGATACGTTACTCTCTAATCAAATATTTAATCAAAGACTATCAAAAAGTATGAAAGATTCAATATAAATTAATATGGGTTAAGAACCTAATTAATTCTTATCACTAGACCAGTTGGTATTAAGCAATCCTCATGAATCTACTGATAGCATTACACTCTCGGAAAGAGTTAAAGATGAACAATAACTTAACAAGCATCAGATTATTTAGCTCATTCCATGTCCTTTTAAACAAGTAACAGAAACTTGAATCATAACTGTTTTGCTTAATTGCTAATCTTCCTGAATACCATAATAATTATGGATTCAGGTTAGGTATAAACCACACAACTTAATCGATTAATAGGTCTATTAATAAATTAAATCATACAATCATTCACACGAAGAACCAAGAAAAGCAAATACTTGAATAAGAAAATAATTAGATTAAGAATTAAAGTCTCACAACTTTGTTAACCGGATTGAATTCCCTTGAATCGACAAGATAGCTTAGCCGGCCATAGAAAATCAATAAATATTTTTCTCCAAAAGAATTCCTCACAAAAAAATACTTTTTAAATTAAAACTTAAAACTCAAAAATAAACTAAAGAGAAGAGAGGAGAGTCCCTTTTCTAATGGACGTTCCTCTTTTATACATAAGGGGAACGTCCATAATGGGGCTTTTTTTTAATTTATAATTTCCTAAAACAAATCTTTTCCTTTTTAAGAATTACAAAATTTAAAAATAACTAACTAATTTAGGGAAATTATTTCTGGAACTTCTATTCCCAAAAGATTGCTTCAACAGAATCCTGTGGTTGGATGGTCCTTCCTTTTATTTCTCATTAAGCAATATATGAAAACCTACGAAATTTGACTGATTTCCATGATAGGGAATTTGTTAAAGACCCTGCATAAAATGAGAATATTAAGAATGTTAGAATTTTATTATCTTTTAACAAGTATTTCACAAAGTTTCTAAAATATTATAAACTTCTAAAATTAATTCTATTCTACTCAATAAGACATAAAATGTATAAAAAAGTCTAATGCAACGGGACCAAAAATATAAAAATTATGTATGTATCAAATACCACCACACTTAGCTTTTGCACGTCCTCAAGTAAAATTAATACTAAGCAAATTTTTCTCATTTTCATCCCATAGCATTCAAAGAACATGCGTACCATGAATTAAAACTAATTCAAGAGATCAAGAGAACAATATATGTCATCGTCAAAGGTTACTTAGCAAATATGGACAAAAACTAACATAATAGTCTTATTCAAAAGTGAACATGCTAATTTGTAGTAGATTTTTTCACGGTGATTTCTCTATTCACTCAAGAATTCAAGGTTTAACTGTTTCACTCAAGTTTTTATTATGAAGATGTACTACCATAAGCTTGCTTATACACTAAAATCTCTACTATTTAGAAAACATGCATACATGAATCAAAAGGTCTTTATCAAGGTTGTCATGGGGTTAGGGTTTAAGATAAAGATAAGAAAAATGTATTGACTTTAAAACCCAAGAAACTAATAGAGCATTAAAACAAAAAAAATAGAGTAATCAAAACGATAAGAGTTCATAAAAAAATGCTATTCAACAAAACATCCCAAATTTTAGTTTCTTTTTTTCCCCCCCTTTATTCAAGAACTATGTCTTGCTATTTGAATATTTTTTTCTCTTCTTTTTTTTTTATAATTTTTTTCACTCGAATAGAAGAGCATGATATTTCAAACATAACAAAGAACATTTATTTCCATTACATCACACTTCTTCATATACAACCATCACGTTTGATAATAGCTCCCCCACACTTATTCAATACATATTTCTCTCTCAAACCCATTAGATAATTCTTAATGCTCTACTAGCTCAAAGGTTGATAAAATATGAGGAAAACAAATAGTTCAAGGCTCATAGTTTAGGGTTTAATGAAGAATAAAGTTTAAAAGCTCAAAGTGAATCCACTAAAGTTTAAAAAATATGTATAAGGTTGATCATTTAAGCTAAGTGGTTATAAAATCCTATTTGCCTTTATCATCTTCATGTATGCACATATCAATGTAATCTTGAAACGGTTCAAAGCAAGTTTTAGAGATACAAAAACATAGCAGAATATCACTCTTCAAAGAAAAATAAAGGACTGACATGGATGTTTCAGTCTATTTTGGTTCAAAAGCTCTCTTGGGTGGATTCCATCTACTAAACTAACATGTTTTACCTCTAAATGCAATTATCAATGCTGTTCAAAGCTCATATAGCAAGTTATTTCAACTAATTCATATATATAATTTTTCACACTCAAATAGTTCCAACCCATGACATACATACTCTCTTAGTCTATTGAAGTGAAAATTTTAAAAAATTCAGCTTTTAAAAAAGAAATTTTCTCTTCGAAAAAAATTTGCAGCCAACTCTCAAAAATGCAAAAGCATAATTCCTCCCCCTACACTTAAATCTGACATTGTCCCCAATAGAAGTTGAAAATGCAAAGGAAAGATGTAAAGGATGATGAACTTGATATGACACTGAGAGGGGGGGGGGGTGAATCAGTGTCTGAAATTTTTTCTTAATTATTTACTACTGCCCAGAGCTGATGGAGACCTAACTTTTCATACACACACAAGCGCATGCAAATCTACCTCGCTATCACTCAGTGGCCAGGTCTACCAAATTTGCACATCCATCCTGTAGCCATTTCACGCACTCCAAAATATATAGAAAAATAAAGACAGTCCACAACACAGGATATACGTGGTTCACCAACACAGTGTGTGATGGCTAGTCCATGGAGTAATGCCCAACGGGCTTCGTATATACTCAATACACTTCTTTTTGCTGTCTACACAGGAGGGAGTACATACACCCAATTTATCCAACATAAAACTAGGAGGGCACACATGTGTCAGGAATTCAGGTATCAAGTACCAGTGTTCAGCACACGCTACACACCACGCTTAACTTGCACCCACGAGAAGCAAATAACAAATTTTTTTAGGCTTATAAATTTGCATTAAAATTTTTTCCCACTAGCCAGGTATTCAACAATTTGCACCTATGCTAGCATACAATAAATTGAAAGCATAAATAGATAAGGAATTGAAAAATCTCACAAATAATGCTTTCGAATGATCAACAATATCTCTGAAGCTTCACACTTCTCTCAGGTACTCTCAAACAACTTTCAATGATGATAGAGATAGATTCACAGAGCACACCTCATCCACAGGCTTTCAATCTCTTCCACACAATCCATTATCACCATGAATGTAAAAAATAAAAGCTCTACTGACCTCTCATAGGGATTTATCACTCCATTGATGCACAGAGAAGAGGTAGTTGGTGATTCATCACTCCCACAGGCACGAAATCCTAGAAAAACCCTTTGTTAAGCTTTAAAACCCTATTTTCGATTTTTCTCCACCCTTATTCGACTCTCAACGGTGCCCAATAGATAGAGCATCCAAAAATATGAAAACTGCAACTTGAACGGACTGATTTGGAGCTCGGATGAAGAAGTTATGACAGTTCAAAGTTTGGCCAACCAAAACATTCAAAATAGAATCTTTCCTTTCATAACCGCGTACCCGCGCCGCACCGTAGCCGCGCAGCTCCAATGTGTTGTCGCGTTCTGATTGGCGGAGACGGAATCTTCAAAACGGACCGTCGGATAAACCTTTTAAAGGCGGGAAGATCCGTGAGCCACTGGATCCACACAAGTTGCGTAAGATCCCATCGACTTCAATATTTGTCGCACGATCTGGATCTTCGCGCCGCTGTACCGAAAGCGCGCCACATTGAATCAAGAACTAATACAATAGATCACGGCCCATTATAATATAATGCAACCGGCCAATCAAAGCCCGCGCGACAGAATCTTGACGCTGTCGCCGCACTGCACTCGAACCCGCCTTGATCTGGGCCATTAGATGCCGATCCGAGCATCGTGGCTTCAATCTGGCCGCTGATCTTGCATCTTCTCCTCTTTTTATGCCGAAATTGCCCCTAAACAACTTGTGAAATGCCGAAATTGCCCCTAAACAACTTGTGAAACAATTTTTTCGAGCGATCCGACAGAAACTGCAATATCTCTCTCATCCGACGTCAGAATTGAGTGATTCAAGTTGCGTTGGAAAGATAACTCGACGCTCTACATATTTCCAATGCCGGATCTCCATGAATCTGCTGCGGGACTCACCAAAAATAGATCCAAAGTTAAAACTCTGTCAAACCTTGGAATTTAAACCCGAAACTTTGCGTGCATGCATGCCAAGTGCCGTGGGCTGCCGTGTTGGCATATCACCTTGCCACCACACCCGTGGGTCCCACTCACATTTTTTCTCTCTCCAATTTCTCTCTCTTCTTTCTCTCTCTTCAATTGCTTTTTCCACAATATGAGAAACATGAGAAACTCTATCATATCTTTAGTAACACTATCGCATCATCAGAAACTCGACCACATCATTAGAGAAGCTGTGCCACATCACCAGTGGGGTCCATAGTCCACAGTCACTCTCTCTCATCAAACTTGATGTAGAATGCCATTTAACTCGCTACAAGCCATTTAAAACACTTGTAGAACACTATAGAACACACATGCGAGGTTGCTCCAGGTTACTCCAGCTTTGCCACTGCACTGACACTCTCTCTCCTACACTGACACTCTCTTTCCTAATTTCTTTGACTGTATGCTCACAAACACTATCATATCAGTCATGTTGCCAACAATGACAACATAAAGTCTAACAATCTCTTCCTTTGAAATTATTGGCAACTCACTCTGCACATGAGATCTTTCTCCCCCTTTGACAACAAATACAAAGGGGCATGCCACATAGGAGTGCCCACCGTATCTTTCCAATCCTATGGGCCAAAAAAAAATCATTATGTCAACACATAACAACATCACAGAACTCCCCCTGAGTCCAACATAAAGAGAATAAGGATAACAAACATAAGCATACATCACTCAACATATAAATACCATAGGACTCCCCCTAAGTCCATCACAGGGAGCAAAAAGGATATAACAGATACACATCGCTCCCCCTATCACTGGTGCAAAGAAGGCCACACTCTGACACTGTCATGGATGACTGTAGTAATTGTTTCTGATAACATATTAATGCAAATAAGTATTTCTAGCTGCCATACTCTGATTAACATAACATTGCTCATCTAATGTCTGCTCCACCAAGATGCAATAACACAAAGAATTATACCATTCACCTGATGATTCCAAGTACTTATACTCTTCTGCAATCAACAAAGTCTGTCTGGGGGCAAGAATGAACATGTAGTAAGCTCCCCCTTTCCATCTGCACCCCAGTGCACATAGTGCCTAGGAGGTGTGTTCCCTCTCACACCTAACTTGGGTGGTGTAGGGGTGGTAAGTGTTTCTATGTGCCTTTCTCTCCACACTACATGACCATTCACCTTGGCCCTTTGTTTGGGCTTCTCCACAGACGCTCTTTTCTGACAATGCCTGTCAACTAGCTCAGCCACAGTCCTCTGTCTCTGTCTAACCACACCAACTGAAGACCTCTCTGCTGTCTTCTTTTTCCATACACTGTACAAAGCCATATGAGACTAATCATTAAACTAAGACCATACCTTGGCCTGTTTTCTGAATTGGCTTCTTGAACCTCTTCTTTTTCTAGTTCTAGAAAGCTGATAATCTCTCTCTGCATGAGCAAACTGGGAGGTGAGCACTGCCTTGCATCGCTTGGCCCAATGCCCAAGTGTATGGCATCTAAGGCACTCAACTGGCCTCATCTGGGGTGATGTGGATGTCTTCCTCCCATAATTACTAAGACAAAATCTGGATGTGCAATTTGCACTCCTATGCCCATACCCATTGCACTTATGACAATATCCAGAAAAATATGACTATCTCACAAGGGAATGTCTGTGCCAACTAGGTGTGGGTCCATGCCTCATGGTGTGTACTACCTGTCTCTGCTGGAAAACCTACTGCCTGTGCCTTTGATGACTGGACCTATTGAATCTGCTCTGCTCAACTGGTCTCTACTATTGAATTTTATCAATCCTGTCACTCTGCATATTGCCTGTCTTCCCTGTCTGAGCTCTTTGCTGATAAACACCTCTACACTATGCCTGGTGTGATGAAGGTCTTGCATCACTGTGCCTCTGCTCTCTCTGCTAGGGAATACCTCTATATTGTGCCTGGTGTGCTGGAGGTATTACATCACTATGCCTCTGCTCTCTCTTCCTTTGTCTCTTACTTTGGGTCTTTATCTGTGATTTTCTTGAGCTTTGTCTCTGTGGCCTACTAGATGTCTCAACATGCTCTGTAGTAGAATCAAAACTGATGGTGGATGGACTTTGATAATTTTTACTCTGAGCTGTACATCTGGTGATCTCCTCAACCACTGGTGGGATGCAACTCTGACTCATCTGCACCTCTATCAACTGAGCTCTCAACATAGTGATCTCCCTCGCAAGATCCCTACACATCTCATCTCTATTGATGACCTGAGCCTCTAAAGTTGTAATGACAAAGCTGGAGTCCTTTACTTGTGTCTTCAAAATTGAAATAGTCTCATTTGTAGTATGAAGGTCACAAGGTACAACTGTACGTCTCTCTCTCTCAAGTCTCAAGTCATCTTGAGCTGCTCTCAGCTCTCTAGTCAAGTCAATCTCTGGAACAAGATCCTCCAATTGGACAATAGAGCACTCATCTGAACTCCCATTATTTACCTCTGAAGCGGAATCAATGTCTAGTGATGCATGAGCTTTAAAGGCTGACTCATCTCCATATAAACTTTGTATTCTATCCCATAATGCCATTGCTGCCTTCATCCATTAACTTGGACTTTCACACTATCTGCCAATCCATCCTTGATTGCATTCTTGGCTGTAAACTCATGCAGGGCCACCTTCCCAATACTAACTGTCATCCATACATCAAAGCCAAGAGACCCCAAATACATTTCCATCCTTCTCTTTCAGAACACATATTCTGTTCCATCAAATAGTGGGGGCTTGTTAAAACCTTCACCTAGTGCCATAACTGTCCTCTGATCACTCAGCTGCTGATTAAGTTGTCACTGAGCCTAGTGCTCTGATACCAATTGATGAACTTGATATGACACTGAGAGGGGGGGGTGAATCAGTGTCTGAAAATTTTTCTTAATTATTTACTGCTGCCCAGAGCTGATGGAGACCTAACTTTTCACACACACACAAGTGCATGCAAATCTACCTCGCTACCACTCAGTGGCCAGGTCTACCAGATTTGCACACTCATCCTGCAAGCCATTCCACGCACTCCAAAATATATAAGAAAATAAAGACAGTCCACAACACAGGATATACGTGGTTCACCAACACAGTGTGTGATGGCTAGTCCACGGAGTAATGCCCAACGGGCTCCGTATATACTCAATATACTTCTTTTTACTGTCTACACAGCAGGGAGTACATACACCCAATTTATCTAGCATAAAACTAGGAGGGCACACATGTGCCAGGAATTCAGGTATCAAGTACCAGTGTTCAGCACATGTTGCACACCACGCTTAACCCGCACCCACGAGAAGCAAATAACAAATTTTTTAGGCTTATAAATTTGCCTTACAATTTTCCCCCACTAGCTAGGTATTCAACAATTTGCACCTACGCTAGCATACAATAAATTGAAAGCATAAATAGATAAAGAATTGAAAAATCTCACAAATAATGCTTTCGAATGGCCAACAATAACTCTGAAGCTTCACACTTCTCTCAAGTACTCTCTAACAGCTTTCAATGATGATAGAGATAGATTCACAGAGCACACCTCATTTACAGGCTTTCAATCTTTTTCACACAATCCATAATCACCATGAATGTGAAAATAAAAGCTCTATTGACCTCTCATAGGGATTTATCACTCCATTGATGCATAGAGAAGAGGTAGTTGGTGATTCATCACTCCCACAGGCACGAAACCTTAGAAAAACCCTTTGTTAAGCTTCAAAACCCTATTTTTGATTTTTCTCTACCCTTATTAAACTCCCAATGGTGCCCAATAGATAGAGCATCCAAAAATATGGAAACTGCAACTTGAACGGACTGATTTGGAGCTCGGATGAAGAAGTTATGGCAGTTCAAAGTTTGGCCAACCAAAACATTCAAAATGGAATCTTTCCTTTCATAACCGCGAACCCGCGCCGCACTATAGCCGCGCCGCGTCGATGTGTTGTCACGTTCTGATTGGCTAGGAGACGGAATCTTCAAAATGGACTGTCGGATAAGCCTTCTAAAGGCAGGAAGATCCGTGAGCCACTGGATCCGCACAAGTTGCGTCAGATCCCGTCGGCTTCAATATTTGCCGCACGATCTGGATCTTCGCGCCGCTGTACCGAAAGCGTGCCACATTGAATCAAGAACTAATACAATAGATTATGGCCCATTATAATATAATGCAACCGGCCAATCAAAACCCGCGCGACAGAATCTTGACGCTGCCGTCGCACTGCGCTCGAACCCGCCTTGATATGGGCCATTAGATGCGGATCTGAGCATCGTGGCTTCAATCTGGCCGCTGAACTTGCATCTTCTTCTCTTTTTATGCCGAAATTGCCCCTAAAAAACTTGTGAAATTCCGAAATTGCCCCTACAAAACTTGTGAAATGACTTTTTCGAGCGATCCGACAGAAACCGCAATATTTCTCTCATCCGACGTCAGAATTGAGTGATTCAAGTTGCGTTGGAAAGATAACTCGACGCTCTACATCTTTCCAATGCCGGATCTCCATGAACCTACTGCGGGACCCACCAAAAATAGGTCCAAAGTTAAAACTCTGTCAAACCTTGGAATTTGAACCCGAAACATTGCGTGCATGCATGCCAAGTGCCGTGGGCTGTCGTGTTGACATATCACCTTGCCACTACACCCGTGGGTCCTACTCATATTTTTTCTCTCTCCTCTTTCTCTCTCCAATTTCTCTCTCTTCAATTGCTTTTTCCACAATATGAGAAACATGAGAAACTCTATCATATCTTCAGTAACACTGTCGCATCATTAGAAACTCGGCCACATCATTAGAGAAGCTGTGCCACATCACCAGTGGGATCCACAGTCCATAGTCACTCTCTCTCATCAAACTTGATGTAGAATGTCATTTAACTCGCTGCAAGCCATCTGAAACACATGTAGAACACTGTAGAACATACATGCGAGGTTGCTCCAGGTTACTCCAACTTTACCATTGCACTGACACTCTCTCTCCTACACTGACACTCTCTCTCCTAATTTATTTGACTGTATGCTCACAAACACTGTCATATCAACCAAGTTGCCAACAATGACAACATAAAGTCCAACAAAGGAAAGTAATGAAAAGTGATAAGAAAAACAAATCTGATTTTTTGGGTTGCCTCCCAAGCAGCGCTTGTATTTAACGTTATCAGCTCGACTCAGCACTCCTCAATTGGAATAAATGGGAACCCCTAGTTGCACTTTGTAAGTAGTATGCTCCTGAAAACCTTCATAGAACGCCTTGAATCGATGCCTAATAACCTTAAAAATCTTGTTAGTTTTGAAACTTCGAACTTCAACTACACCATAAGGAAATACATTAATAACTTCAAAGGGTCCAATCTAACGAGAACGTAACTTACCAGACATCAATTTAAGTTCCGAATTGTAAAGCAAGACTTTTTGTCCAACCATAAATTTCTTTTTCACAATCCTCTCGTCATGAAATGCTTTAGTCTTGTCCATGTATATGCTTGAATTCTCGTAAGCCTCAAGTCGTATCTCCTCAAACTAACAATTGCTGCTTCCTATGCGCACTAGCGTCGTCCATCTCTATGTTGCAACTCTTAACTGCCTAATAAGCCTTATGCTCCATTTCTACAGGAAGGTGACATGACTTACCAAAAACTAACCGATAGGGAAACATCCCAATAGGCATCTTGTATGTTGTTCGGTAAGCCCCTAATGCATCATCAAGTTTGAGACTCTAATCCTTTCTGTTTGGTTTCATAATCTTCTCCAAGATGGATTTTATTTCTCTATTGGATACTTCGGCTTATCCATTTGTCTGAGGATGATAGGGTGTCGATGTTTTATGAAAAACACCATACTTCTTTAGTAACGCCTTTAGTGTCCCATTGTAGAAATAGGTTCCTTGATCACTAATCAGTGCTCTTGGTATCCCGAACCTGCTAAAGATGTTAGACCTAATAAAACCTATAATAACCTTAGAATAGTTAGTTTTGGTGGTGATTGCTTCCATCTATTATGAAACATAATCTACTGCAAGCAATATGTACACAAAACAAAAAAATACAGAAAATTGACCCATAAAATCAATACCCCATACATCGAACAGTTCACAAACAAGTATTGGGTTTTGTAGCATTTCATTTCGAAGGGTTAAGCTTCTTGTCCTTTGACATGGTTCACATGTCCTACAAAGGATAAGCAGTACGAAATATTATAGGCCAATAGAAACCACTATCTAGCACTTTTTGAGCTATTCTCTTAGGTTTGAAATGACCTCTACAACCATAAGGTGACAAAAAGTAAGGACAGACTAAATTTTAAAATCAGGCACACATCTCTTAATAATTTGGTCTAAATAATATCTCCACAAGTATGGGTCATCTCACATATAGTATTTTGCCTCACTTTTAAGTTTATCCTTTTTGACTCTACTTAATTCAGCAGGTAATATCCTACCAACTAAATAATTTACCAAATCAGCATACCAAGGAATCATACCCTGTAAAGCGAATAAATGCTCATCAGGGAAGAATTCTTTTAAGGGTTCAGGATTTTCTTCTCTCACTAACCAACTCAAGTGATCTACTTCTAGGTTTTCAACTCTTTTCTTTTCTTCAATCTCAAGATCAAATTCTTACAACAAAAGAATTGACCTGATCAGTCTAGGCTTCGATTCTTTCTTTGCTAATAGATATTTTAAAGCTGCATGGTCAGAAAACACAATTACTTTAGATCTAAGTAAATAAGACCGAAATTTATCTAATACAAACACTACAGCCAAAAGCTCTTTTTTAGTGGTAGAATAATTGCATTGAGCCGCATTGAGTGTCCAGGATGCATAATATATAACATAAGCTTGCTTGCCAATACGCTATCCTAAGACTGCACCAACCACATAATTGCTTGTATCACACATTATTTCAAATGGTGAATCCCAATAAGGAGATTGGATTATAGGAGCTATAGTCAATATGGATTTCAAATTATCAAAAGCGTCCTTGCATTCTTGGTCAAACTCAAAGGAGACCTCTTTTTGCAATAGTCTAGACAATGGAATTTTTTTTTGTGCTAAAGATCCGATTGTATTAATAAAGAAAAAAGAAAAGAAAATAGAAAGCCCTAATTGTCACACCCCAATTCTGGTCTAACCAGAATGGTGTGATGAACCATCATTAAACCAACGGTTCACCTAGGATCTCATATAGGTCGTCCCCACTATATCAAACCAAACATACATTCCACATTAATAATCAGAGGTAATAAACAAATAAGCGAAAGTCTTACAGATAATTAACTGAGAGTCTAATAGTGATAAATAAGTATTTAATCCAATTATCTTCAAACTATAAGACATAAAAATAAATAATCAATTACATATCTGATGTTCAAATTATAACTAAACTTAAGCAAAAATACATTGGTTGCACTCGCATGATGAATCATGTGCATCTTCTTTAGCTTCTACGTCCATCGCAACAACGTGTCCATACGTTGGCGTATTCATATATTCTTCAATGGTCGGACCTGCATCATCAACTATAAATATTCGACGTCGAAAGGGTAAGCACACATCACGGCTCAGTGAGAAAACAAAACAATGCAACAAACATATGCATGCATTCAATTCATATCTTTGGTCTGGTTTATAAGTTTACAATATGTAATAGAAAGGTTTGGTGGCCGCTGCACCTCTATACACGAGTGTGTGAATCCACCCAATAGATCAAACACCATTGTCGTCCCACATACACCCACCATGGAATAGAGATAGAGCTAAAGTGTCTGGATCAAACACCGCCAACACTTCCCCTGATGCCCTACCCATACCAACACGTAAGTCCCTAATGGACAGGGCTTGCAAACTAGACTCGCAACTAACCAATCCTAATGCCAAACACTGTATCCAAGGCGTTACCCCAACATCCCTCAATACGTCCATAGAGATAGAGCTAAGGCCCCCCAGTAGAGTCAGAGACCACACGATCCGAGACCACCTCCCCTAATGCCTTACGACATAATAGTTTTGCTAAGATAATGACGATATGACGATGTTAGTGGGCAAAACTTGAGTAGAGATAGAGCTAGAGTCTGGTGACGAGGTCAAAGACAACCATGCCACGTTCTCCCCATGATGCTCTACTCGCATCCAACACACCAACCACACACATACATTCACATGCCTATTCCTAGCATCATCATCATCATCATGTTACAAATACACGAAATTAAATATGCATGAATAGTAATAGCAGGAATATTGGATGACATGTGAGATGCACATTACAAGCAAACAAACATATAATCAATCATGTCATTGGACTCAATAAAAATAAACAGTTTGTTATTATCTAATTAGTTTAGGTCATATTCCCTCACCTATTAGCAATACTCGATGTCCTTACAAGCCTTGAAATTCTCTTTGAATTGATTTAACAACCTAAAAGTTATATGAATATAAGTTAGAGTTCATATGTGATAAGTTAAAGTAGTCGAAAATCAAAACAGAGCACTGATAGGTGTTTGATTGGTCCTATGGTCTCATGCTGTATCGACCTGACTGTCTATGGTCGCATATGGTGCGACCATAGCTGTGACCATATGATTTCTGAAATCTTTCCGAATGCCTATGGTCGATCCTCTAGTCATACTGGTCATGCTATGGTTGATCGTAGCTGTGACCTTAAGATTTTTTATCATAGTCTACATGAAATCCGAGTTCTTCCTTGGTCAATTCTTCTGTTCTTCAATAGAGTTTATTCTAAGGTCATCCTATGGCCATCATTAGTAATTTCTTATCAACCCAAATCATCAAATTCACTCTTCATGGTTTTCCTTGGGATTTTCTTAAGGAAATCACATAGATCATAATAGGTTGATATTGCCTATCCTCTATAGAATTCTTATTCCTTAGAGTATACATCTCCAGAGATTCGTTTCATACCTTTGCCTGTGATAGAGAGCCAATCTCTTCTCAGCAAATTCTTCTCCTTAGCTTTTCCTCTTCTCCTTCTCTTCCTTCTATTTCTCTAAGGTTTTCTAATATTCTAAAAGAGTGAAAAAGGGCTAAGGGACGTCCTTTATATAGAGAAAAACTCTCCATATAAAGTCCTCTTTCAATTAGGAAAGCAATCCCTTAGTTTAGGAAAGTTTCCAAAACTCGGAGTTTAATCTGGGTTCTCGCGATAGATTATACAGTCGCATAAACCATCGACTATAGGGTCGAAATCATCGATCGTGGGGTTATGGATTTGAGATTTTTGGTTTCCTTCCTTATGGTCAACCATACCTACCCAGGCATGCGACCTTTTTTTAACTCGATTCTCATACCTGGTTTGTGATCTATATTCACATGCTCAGTCCACTTGGTCCAGGAATGATGGAAAGACCTGGCACGACACAGTTAGACCAAGTTAGTGGAGTGCGGGTCTTACATCTCTCCCCTCTTATATAAATTTCATCTTTAAAATTTGCACATACCTTCTGAGTCGAATAGGTGAGGATATTGCTTCCGCATAGCGTTCTCTTCTTCCCATGTAACTTCTTCTACATTTTAGCTTCTCCAAGTAACCTTAACGTAGTAAATGTCGCGGTTGCGAAGTCGTTGCACCTTTCAATTAGTGATCTCAGAAGGTGCTACTTCGAATGTCAAATCTTCATTCAAATTCGATGGATCCATTGTTAACATGTGTGTTGGATCTCTGACGTACTTCTTCAGTAATGAGATATGAAATACATCATGCACATTTGACATGGATGGTGGTAGTGCTAATTGATAAGTTATTTTTTCACGTCTATCTAGAACTTCATAAGGTCCAATATATCTGGGACACTTTCTCTTCTGTCCAAACCTTTATAAACCACGCAAAGGAGATATTTTTAGAAATACCTTATCACCTATGGTGAATTCGAGATATTTGCACCGATTATCTGCATATTTCTTCTGACGATTCTGAGCTATTCGGACTCTTTCCTTGATAATGTCGACTACTCGACAAGTCTCTTTAACAAACTCTGGTCCAATAATACTCCGTTCTCCAATTTCATTCCAAAACAAAGGAGTTTGACATTTCCTACCATACAATGCTTCATAGGGTGACATTTGTATAGTCGCTTGATAGCTGCTATTATAAGCGAACTCAATCAATGGTAATTTCTCATCCCATGATCCTTTGAAATCAATGACACAAACTTGAAGCCTGTCTTCTAAAATTTGAATAGTACGCTCTGACTGTTCGTCCGTCCATCTGAGGATGGAATGCAGTATTAAACTTTAATGTTGTACCCATAGCCTTCTGTAATCCTTCCCAAAACTTTGAGGTAAAGCGTAGGTCTCTGTCGGACACAATGCTTTCAGGTACACCATGTCATCGGACAATATTATCTACATAAAGCTTAGCTAACCTCTCTAGGGTATACTGAGGTTGTAAAGCTATGAAACGAGTTATCTTGGTCAAACGATCCACATTCACCCAAACCACGTCAACTACTCGGGGAGTCAATGGTAACCCGGTAACGAAGTCCATAGTGATGCAGTCCTATTTCCATGCTGGTTCTGATAGTGGCTGCAACAATCCTGCAGGTCTTTGCCTTTCAGTCTTTAATTGCTGACAATTCAAGCATTGAGACACAAATTTAGCTACATCCGCTTTCATTCCTCTCCACCAATATAGTTTCTTCAGATCGTGATACATCTTTATGCTTCCAAGGTGCACCGAATACACGGTAGTGTGAGCTTCCTTCATTAGTCTGTGTCTAATATCCAAATCTTTATTTTCAGGAACATATACTCTTCCTTTGTATCTTAGTACCTTTTCAACGTCTAAGTGAACTCAGGAGTAGTCCTACCTTTTTCGAGGTCTTCTTGCACCGTTCTCAGATAAGGGTCTGATTTAATAACAACTTTTACTTCGTCTAATAGATCAGGTACAATCTTCAATGTAGCAAACATGTTTGAGAATAGATGAATAAACCTTTTGGTCAGTTGATTCATTCAGAATATCAATCACAAATTTCTCTTTATCGTAATTAAATACTCTCCCTGTGACACACGCCATAGTATTTGCACTAACTTCTTCTTAGGATTCTATCATTGCTTTCCTGCTTAATGCGTCAGCAACTACATTAGTTTTTTTGAAATGATACTGGATCACAATCATAATCCTTCAATAATTCCAGCCATCTTCTTTGTCTCATGTTTAACTCCTTCTGATTAAAAAGATGAGTGAGACTCTTATGATCTGATTTAATCTGAAATTTCTCTCCATACAAATAATGTCTCCATATCTTAACAGCATGTACTATTGCTGCTAATTCTAAGTCATGAGTGGGATAGTTCTTCTCATGTGTCTTTAGTTGTCTTGAGGCATACGCAATTACTTATTCTCCTTGCATAAGCACACATCCTAAACCTAACCTAGACACATCAATGTACAAGGTAAATGGTTGTCCTAGGATCTGAATAGTCAAGATGGGAGCTGATATCAATCTAGTGTTCAATTTTTGAAAACACTCTTCACATTTAATGGTCCAAACAAACTTTTCTCCTTTCTTTGTCAGACTGGTGAGAGGTACGACGATTCTAGGGTAATCTTGCACGAATCGTCGATAGTAACCAGCTAAACCTAGGAAACTTTTGATATTTGTAACATTCTTAGGTGCTTTCCATTTCACAATGGCTTCAATCTTGCTAAGATCCACTTTAAGTCCTTCAATGGATTCAACATGGCCTAAGAAAGTGACTTCATTTATCCAGAACTCATACTTTATAAATTTTGCATAAAGCTTTTCTTTTCTTAGTTGCTGTAGAGCAGCTCTTAGATTTGTGATATGAGTTTCTTTGTCCTTGGAGTAGACTAGTATGTCGTCAATAAATACAATGACTGACGTATCCAACATATCATGGAATACCCGATTCATGAGTTCCATAAAAGTTATGGGTACATTAGTTAATCCAAAAGGCATGACTAAAAATTCATAATATCCATATCTGGTTCTGAATGCTGTCTTTGAAATATCACCTTCCTTAATCTTCAACTAATGGTATCCTGATCGAAGATCAATTTTGGAGAACACTTTGGCACCTTGCAACTGATCGAACAAGTCATCGATCTGAGGCAACAGATACCGATTCTTGATTGTAAGCTTATTCAATTCCCAATAATCTATACATGGTCGAACGCTATCGTCCTTTTTCACGAACAATACTGGTGCTCCCCATGGTGATATGTTGGGTCTGATATAATCCTTATCCAGTAATTCTTGTAACTGTACCTTCAGTTTCTTCAATTCAGTATGAGCCTTTGATAAGGTGCTTTCGATACTGGTGCGGCTTTGGGTATAAGATCTATAACGAACTCTGTCGCTCGATCAGGTGGTAGTCTTGGTAGTTCCTCAGGAAATACATTCAGAAATTTACGCATAACTTCAATATCCTCCATTCATGGTGCTTTCTTGGTGAGATCGACCACGGATACTAGATAGCCAATTCCTCCTTTCTCGAGGTATTTTCTAGCCTTTACTGCAGAGAGAATGAGTTTTCGTTTACGAGAAAGTTTGGTTCCCGCAAAACTAAACTCTGCTCCTTCCTTATCTTTAAATGTCAATTTCTTTTCTGCACATAATAGGTTAGCAGAGTGCTGAGCTAACCAATCCATTCCCAAGATAACGTCAAAGTCTGCCATCTTGAGTTGAATTAAGGTTGCATCCAAAATCTTCTCGCCGATAAGAACTGGACATGGTCCATAACCTTTGTCTAGTTCCACTTCTAATCCCATAGGTGATCGTACAAGTAGTTTGTAGTCTAAAGGTCTGAGGGGTAGATTTAATTTCTTTCCAAAAGACACAGATATAAAAGAATGAATAGCTCCAGAGTCAAATAGTACTCTGGCGGGTATGCCATTAATAGGTACGATACCTGTGATTTGATTTAATTTAGTCAACATGCTCACACAAGGTAGTACAAAACGAAAGTTTTAGGTTATACCTGTGACCACATCAAGCGATGCGGTAGCATCCTCAGATGTAACTGCATAAACCTTTCCTTGCTGTAGCTGCTTCCTTGGCTTAGGACACTCTCTTGAATAATGTCCTACTTGATTGCAATTGAAGCATTTGACTCCAGCATTACTTTGCTTCTGTTGAAGTTGGAATGTTGAGTAGTCTTTGCTGCAGTATTGAAGCCTTGAGTACGAAAGGGTTTAAATGTCTTTAAGTTCCCTCCATTGTACGAGTTTCCATTGGGCCTTTTAATACCTTTGTTCTAAGCAAAATAACTTTCCCTCTGGCTTGATTCTAGTACTCGAGCAACCTGTACAGCTTCATTGTAAATTTTTTTTCCAGTCCCAATACATGTTCACGGGTGCTTCCCCTAAGTCTCATGATGAACCTTCGGGTTTTGGTATTTTCCTCCTGCATGCTAGAGGGAGCAAAGAAAAACAGTTTTTCATAACGCTGTTGATATGCTTCTACAGTCATCTGTCCCTGATATAGACTCAGAAACTCCTTTTCCATTTGATCTCTGAAACTCCTGGGAAAATACTTCTCGAAGAAAACTTCTTTATAAATAACCCAGGTCAGTTGGGTGTGCTTTGTCAACAGATAACTCCGAGTAGATTTCCGCCAATGGTGCGCATCACCTTTCAGCATAAAAGTGGCATATAATGCCTTATCTTCTTCATTTATAGTCATCATCATAAAGTTTCTTTTCATCTCATCGATCCAGTAAGCTGACCATAACAGATCTAATGGTTTGCCTGTAAATTCCTTCTGCTTCAACTTCAAAAAATGCTCGATCAGTCTAGAGTGATCAAGCTGATACTGTTCATATGCTCCATACATAGGCAGTTGGTACTGATAATTTCCTTAGTTATACCCGCCTTGCGGTGCTTCAGGGTTTTGCACTTGGCCTTGTACTGTTGGTGTTTGCAGTGCTTGAGGTACAGTGTTGCTACCACCAGGTGCAGTACTAGCTTGTCCTGTAGGTAAAGGTGTTGTGTTTGCAGCTGGGAAAGCAATTCCCATAGTAGCTTGCATGTTGGCTTGCACTTGCTGTATTTGCTGCAATTGTTGTGCTAAATTCATCACCGTAGTAGTCAAATCTGTAGGTGGTGCAGGTAGGTTGGTTGGGTTGGCTTGGGTGTGCACATTCTGAGGTGTAGCATTTTGAGTTTCAATATTTCCTTCCTGTCCTTGCTGACCTTCATTGTCATTAGTCTTCATAGGTGGTGGAGATGGGTTTACATTTTGCCTCCTTCTACTTACTCTGTGTCCAGCCATTTAAACTCTTGGTTGAATGGTACTTCGAAAGACTGTACATGTGAGACAAGATATGATGGTAGTATTGGGTTAGTCTCACAATGGAAGACGAGAGAAAAACAAAATCAATAGGCAAAAGTTCAAGTAGAATTAAAATGCAGACAACAGTCATTCATACGGTCGATGGCCTACGGTCGCATGTTGTGCGACCATAGGTTCGACCTTCAAAATCCTGGCAACTTATCGAGACCCTATGGTCGATCATACGGTCGATGGTTTTGGTCAAATTATGTGATCGTATGATTCAAAATTAGGTTTTTAAACCTGTTTTTTGAAATTTTTCCCACTCATTCTCCTTTTTTCTCCTACGGTCTCAACTCAACTCGCCACCAGTGAGTTGCTACAATGTCGACCATACCAACTTGGTGATTTTTCCATCCTTGGTACTACTTCCCATGTTTCATACCAGAGGCTTTTTTCCATTAATTTCGTGGTTTATTTTTTATTGGGGCTTCTGTTGCCACCCAATGGCCAAAATTTTCACGTAATTTATCTAATTCTTGTTTTGGGATTTTCCCAATTAAATTTCTTCATTCGACATACCTTGTTTAATTTTCAGTTATGAGCCCCCCGGGGATGGTTTGGGACTTAGTACTTCTCGCCCCTATGTTTTGGGGGGAAAGGAGGTTTTTCCATTTAACGTTCATGACCTAACGCTTTTCTTCCTGCGCGCTTCTAGGTTCCTCGAGTTCATGACCCACGCGCAGGTGCGATATCCTTGGTTTGACCGAAAGAAAATTGAAGGGGATCGATGTGTAAACCTAGCCCATTTAGCCCTTTTTGATGTGGAAAGGGCGTTTGGTGACATGGGTTGGCTTTCAGTGATCTTGTCTGAGGCTTGCACTCGTCCGGACTTGGTCAAATAGTTTTACTATCACCTACAGGTAGATGGTGATTTAGAAGATGTTGACTGGGGTAGAGAGCTTCGAATCACCAACTGGGTGGAAAGGGGTTCTAATATCTTTCAACTATCAGGAGTTGGCTGATCTCCTAGGCATTTCCAACGATGGTCTGTTGGTTTACTGTGCACCCAGGGAGCCACAGTTTCTATCTACACAGGTGCATGTTGAAACAGATAATTAGATTCTTCGAGATGACCGCTGGGAGATAAAACAGTCAACCTGCGTCCAGAGCCATGGGTCTACTGTAAGATTATCCAGCCTAATCTTATTCCCCAGGGCGGACACTACGAGATGATCTCACAGCTGACTCAGTATCTGGTGTACTGTATCTGTACTAGGCAGCCCATCTGCCTCCCATATATTATTCTTCGGACTATGCACAGAGCTACGTTGCCTGACTCGAGAGGTAACTTGCCCTATGGGCGACTGATCTCCACCTTGCTTTCTCGTCTATAGGTGGACCTAGTGGATGAGAGGATCCTTAAGGACACCTTTTCAGTAGACCTTGATTGGGAGGCCATCAGCAGGATGGGCATGAGAGAGATACAGGTCGGTGATGATGAGAAATGCTATGAGATGTCCTCTTACTCGGGTAGCGGCAGCAGATGCAGAGGCGGCAGCAGCAGTAGCAACAGAGGTAGCAGCAGAGGCACACGAGGGTGGTGATGAGGAGGATGATGATTGGATGTACATAGATATGGATGCCAGCAACATTCTACTAGAGCTGGCCCTTCTAGAGCTTCTCATTCAGCTGGCGCTTTACGCCCACCACCAAATGACATGATGGGGCTATTACGTGAGATTAGAGAGGCTCAGTGCGTGACTGATCAGAGAGTAAGAGAGCTTCTAGATGCCCAGCGCTCTACAGACCAGCGGGTAGCGGATCTGACGGCTAGTCTCCGAGCGACTCAGACTCAGGTGGCCTGTCTCGTAAGAGTATATGCTGAGGACTACGATAGAGATCATGAGGCACCTCCTCCTCCAGCACCTCCAGCTCTATGATTGCCATTAATATCTTTTTTCCTTTTATACTACAGAGTAACTGTCTGGATTGTGGACTGTACTTAAGCAAAAACACATTGGTTGCACTCGCTTGATGAATCATGAGCATCTTCTTCAGCATCTATGTCCATCGCAGCAATGTGTGCATACATCGGCACATTCATATATTCTTCAACGGTAGGACCTGCATCATTAACTAAAAATATTCGACGTCGAAAGGGTGAGCACACATCACGGTTTAGTGAGCAAATAAAACAACGCAACAAACATATGCATGCATTCAATTCATATCTTTGGTTTGGTTTATAAGTTTGCAATATGCTATAGAAAGGTTTGGTGGTCGCCGCACTTCTATACACGAATGCGTGAATCCGTCCAATGGATCAAAAACCATTATCGTCCCACATGCACCCACCATGGAATAGAGATAGAGCTAAAGTGTCTGGATCAAACACTGTCAACACTTCCCCTGATGCCCTATCCATACCAACACGTAAGCTGTAAGACCCGTGTCAAACTAACCCGGTCTTACCACCTTGAACCAGGTTTACCCATCATGGTCGAGTCAAGTGGACTAAGG
>CM053266.1:21125868-21239848 GCA_028583415.1 Protea cynaroides
AAAATTTTCAAATTTATCTAACTTGTTTTCTTATTTTCTTCTCTTGCAGTTATCATGGTTCGTACTAAGGTTCCTCGAGTTCATGACCCACGACGCTTCAGGTCCGTTGAAGCAGAGGTGCGATATCCTTGGTTTGACCAAAAGAAAATTGAAGGGGGTCGATGTGTAAACCTAGCCCATTTAGCCCTGTTTGATGTGGAAAGGGCGTTTGGTGACATGGGTTGGCTTCCAGTGATCTTGTACGAGGCTTGCACTCGCCCGGACTTGGTCAAATAGTTTTACTATCACCTACGAGTAGATGGTGATTTAGAAGATGTTGACCGGGGTAGAGAGCTTCGAATCACCAACGGGTAGAAAGGGGTTCTAATCTCTTTCAACTATCAGGAGTTGGCTGATCTCCTAGGCATTTCCAATGATGGTCAGTTGGTTTACTGTGCACCCAGGGAGCCACAGTTTCTATCTACACAGGTGCATGCAGAAACAGATAATCAGATTCTTCGAGATGACCGCTGGGAGATAAAGCGATCCAACCCTGCATCCAGAGCTACGGGTCTACCGTAAGATTATCCAGCATAGTCTTATTCCCCAGGGTGGACACTACGAGATGATCTCACAGCTGACTCAGTATCTAGTGTACTGTATCTGTACTAGGCAGCCCATCTGCCTCCCATATATTATTCTTCGGACTATGCACAGAGCTACGTTGCCTGACTCGAGAGGTAACTTGCCCTATGGGCGACTGATCTCCACCTTGCTTTCGTCTATAGGTGGACCTAGTGGATGAGAGGATCCTTAAGGACACCTTTTCAGTTGACCTTGATTGGGAGGCCATCAGTAGGATGGGCATGAGAGAGATACAGGTCGGTGATGATGAGAAATGCTATGAGACGTCCTCTTACTCGGGTAGCGGCAGCAGATGCAGAGGCGGCAGCAGCAGTAGCAATAGAGGTAGCAGCAGAGGCACACGAGGGTGGTGATGAGGAGGATGATGATTGGATGTACATAGATGTGGATGCTAGCAGCATTCTACTGGAGCTGGCCCTTCTAGGGCTTCTCATTCAGCTGACCCTTCATGCCCACCACCAAATGACATGATGGGGCTATTACGTGAGATTAGAGAGGCTCGGTGCGTGACTGACCGGAGAGTAAGAGAGCTTCTAGATGCCCAGCGCTCTACAGACCAGCGGGTAGCGGATCTGACGGCTAGTCTCCGAGCGACTCAGACTCAGGTGGCCTGTCTCGCAGAGTATATGCTGAGGACTACAATAGAGATCGTGAGGCACCTCCTCCTCCAGCACCTCCAGCTCTATGATTGCCATTTATATCTTTTTTCCTTTTATACTACAGAGTAACTGTCTGGATTGTGGACTGTACTTAAGCAAAAACACATTGGTTGCACTCGCATGATGAATCATGCGCATCTTCTTCAGCTTCTACGTCCATCGCAGCAACATGTCCATACATCGGCGCATTCATATATTCTTCAACGGTAGGACCTGCATCATTAACTAAAAATTGCTCGAGGTTGACATTTAACTTATGTCTAGTGAGCAAATAAAACAACGCAACAAAAATTTGCATGCATTCAATTATTCATATCATCTTGGTTTTGGTTTATAAGTTTGCAATATGCTATAGAAAGGTTTGTGTATTCACTTCGATACATGATTCGTGGATGTGTCCAATGGTTCGAAAACCATTAGCGGGGATGGCCCACCATGGAATAGAGATCCGAGCTAAACCGTTGGTTATCAACGTGGTTCATCACACCATTCCCGAACGATGCCCTAATCCATGGGGTGTGACATAAGCCCTTATTGGCAAGGGCTTACAAACTGGGTTCGCAACTAACCAATCCTAATGCCAAACAGTGTATCCAAGGCCTCACCCCAAATCCCTCAATAGGTCCATAGAGATAGAGCTAAGGCCCCCCGACAGAGTCAGAGAACACACGGTCCGAGAACACATCCCCTGATGCCCTACGACGTAATAATTCTACTAAGGTAATGGCGATACGACGATGTTAGTGGGCAAGACTTGAGTAGAGATAGAGCTAGAGTCTGGTAACGAGGTCAAAGATCACCATGCCACGTCCTCCCTCTGATGCTCCACTAGCATCCAACACACCAACCACACACATACATTCATATGTCTATTCCTAGCATCATCATCATCATCATGTTATAAATAAACAAAATTAAATATGCATGAACAGTAATAGCAAGAATATTGGATGACATGTGAGATGCATATTACAAGCATACAAGCATAGAATCAATAATGGCATTGGACTCAATAAAAATAAATATTTTGTTATTATCCAATTAGTTTAGGTCTTGTTCCCTCACCTGTTAGCAATACTCGATGTCCTTTCAAGCCTTGAAATTCTCTTTGAATTGATTTAACAACCTAAAAGTTATATGAATTTAAGTTAGGGTTCACATGTGACATGTTACAGTAGTCAAAAATCAAAACAGACCACTGATAGGTGTTTAATTGGTCCTATGGTCTCATGCTGTATCGACCTGACTGTCTACGGTCGCATATGGTGCGACTGTAGCTGTGACCATATGATTTTTGAAATCTTCCCGAATGCCTATGGTCGATCCTCTGGTCATACTGGTCATATTATGGTCGATCGTAGCTGTGACTTTGAGATTTCTGGTCACAGTCTACATGAAATTGGAGTTCTTCCTGGGTTAGTTCTTTTGTTCTTCAATGGGGTTTATTCAAAGGTCATCTTATGGCCATCAATAGTAATTTTTTATCAACCCTAATCATCAAATTCACTCCTCATGGTTCTCCTTGGGATTTTCTCAAGGAAATCACATAGCTCATAATTGGTTGATATTGCCTATCCTCCATGGAAATCTTATTCCTTAGAGTTTACATCTCCAGAGATTCGTTTCGTACCTTTGCCTGTGATAGAGAGCCAATCTCTTCTCAGTAAATTCTTCTCCTTAGCTTTTTCCTCTTCTCCTTCTCTTCCTTTTCTTCCTTCTCTTTCTCTAGGGTTTTCTAATGTTCTAAAAGAGTGAAAAAGGACTGAGGGACATCCTTTATATAGAGAAAAACTCTCCATATAAAGTCCTCTTTAAATTAGGAAAGCAATCCCTTAGTTTAGGAAAGTTTTCAAAACTTGGAGTTTGATCTGGGTTCTCACGGTCGATCATACCTACCCAGGCATGTGACCTTAGGTATGTTTTTAGTGTTTTTAACTCACTTCTCATACCTGATTTGTGATCTATCTTCACACGCTCGGTCCACTTGGTCCAGGAATGATAGGAAGACCTGTCACAACATGGTTAGACCAAGTTAGTGGAGTGTGGGTCTTACACTAATATAGTAAAGAACTCCCACCTTCTGCATTGCCATCAGCAGGAGACACTCCAGGTGTCACACCCTAATTCCAGCTGAATCAGAAGTGTGAGTGAACCGTCACTGAACCAATGGTTCACATCAGGATCTCAATAAGACCGTGTCTACTCATACAAACGATTGCACATAACCATAATCAGAATATAATAAAATACAGTAGAAGTCTTAAATTAAATGAACTGAGTACTTCTATTGATAAATAAATTATCCAATTATTCAAATACCAAAACATAAATAATTATCCTTACATCCCAATTGTAAATCCAACTAAAAATAAATAAAGAAACAAAACCAACATCTTAGAGGTACACGCAGAAAGGGCACTCGCATGAAACGATATGCTCGTCCTCTCCTGCTTGCACTTTTAAAGCAGCAACACCTCCATACGTCGAAGCATCCATGTAGTCCTCCATAGTATAACCTGCATCAACATCTAAAAACATGTATATATATATATATATATATATATATATATATATATATATATATATATATATATATACAGGGTGAGCTCATAACTTAGCTCAGTAAGACAATCAGACAATGCAAAAAACATATGCATGAATAACATTCACATTATGATCTGGTTTAAGTTTGCAATGTGCTATAGAAAAGATTGGCAGCCACCACACCTCTATACATGAGTGTGTGAAGCCGCCCAATGGATCAAACACCACTGTCATCCCACATGCACCCACCATGGAATAGAGATAGAGCTAAAGCGTCCAGATCAATCACCACCAACACTTCCCCTGATACCCTACCCATACCAACACGTAAGCCCCTATTGGCGAGGGCTTGCAAACTGGGCTCCCAACTAACCAATCCTATATGTCATTACAGTAGGCCCTACCCTAGTACAGCTCCCTACGGCATAGAGATAGAGCTAGAGTCTAGTGGCCTGACCGGAGACCACAGTGCCACTTCCTCCCCCTGATACCCTACCAACACCAAGCATGCTAAGACAGAACGATATGAAAAGGTGTTAGTGTGAGGAATGATCCTAGACCCCAGGCCCTTCCTATTCCACACACCAATGAAAACAATCACATGCCTAACAGTCACATCCTAGCATAGCGAGTATGCATGAACAATAAAAATAACTGAAGGTAAAGGATGACATGCGAGTATGCACAAACATCAGTCCATAGAATCGTAATTATTAACTACATTTTACTGTTATTAAATTATTAGGGTTTAGGTCCGATTTCCTTACCTAACACTTGTTTGATAGCTTGCTCCGCGTCATAGAATCCAACTTGCTATCACAAGGTCCTACACGATGTTAGGGTTGAATTAGAATAGTTTTCTTAGGGTTTATGTTGGTCAGAAAATCAACTAGGTCAAAAACACCCCTCATAAAGCAGACCGATTGTGGGTATAGATCGCAGGTACCGGCCACGGCACTGTGGGGAAAGATGCGACCGGTATGGTCGACTGGTCCCCAAAGACCAGCCTCCGGGAGATACCGATCGCAAGTGCCGGTCGCATAAGGTGCGACAGGTATGGTCGACCGATATGTCTTCGAAAGACCATACATCCGATTCTCGCCTTCGTCGGTCATCTTCTATTGATTCTAGGGTTTTTCCTACACATTCTAAGTCTGAGCACGGAGTTAAAGTTGTTTCCAACTCCATTCAAGTCCTAGTTTTGATGGTCTTCAACCTAGAACTTGAATCTAGGGTTTACCGACTAGATTAGGGTTTGACGGCAAAACATGGTTTAAATCAATACCTCACCTTGCATGGTATTGATCCAATCATGACTAGCCTATATAACGCTTAACTTAGAGGAACGTTTAAGCACTTACCATTGACTCGCGATAGAGTGTTCTTCGTCCAACGGTGACAGCGGCTCTTCCCTCTCCTTCCTAGCTTCTTCTCCTTCTTTAATCTCTTTCTCCTCTCTAGGGTTTGTGAGGATCAATGAAAGAGATTTTAGGAGGTTTAGGAGTCCTTATATAGGCTAGGGTTGAGTTTAGGAAGCCTCCTAACATTAGAAAAGTCCTTCGGTTCGAAATTTAGAAAGTGGGACCCGCAGAGATCCGTTTCAGGATCTAAGTGGTCTGCTGCGCAGGCCATACCGATCGACCGGTACCATAGACCGGTACCATCGACCGGTATGAAAATATCACTCTTAACTCTGGTCCATTTTCATACCTGGTTGTCATCCACTCATCCCGTCTAGCCCGGTGATGATTGGAAGACCTGTTACGACATAAATGAAAGGTTTAGATCGGGTTCATGGAGTGCGGGTCTTACAACTCCCCTACCCTTAAAAGAAATTTTGTTCCCAAAATTTGCATGTAGGTTTCACAACTCCCCCACCCTTAAAATAAATTTTGGCCTCGAAATTTGAACGTACCTTGGTCATCAAAAAGGTTAGGGTATTCCTTTCGCATCGCGTTCTCTTCCTCTAGGTAATTTCTTCTACATCTTGGCTTTTCCAATGCACTTTCACATAATGGATATCCTTGCTTTGGAGATGTACATTTCGGCTTGTGAGCATCACAGGTATGACTTTAAATGTCAAGTCCTTTGTCAAGTCTGGTGGGTCTGCTGTCAAGATGTGCGATGGATCCCAGACGTACTTCTTCAATAAAAAAAACATGGAACACATCATGAACGTTTGACATGGATGGTGGTAGAGCCAGTTGATATGTCACATTACCACGTCTGGTCAAAATCTCATATGGTCCCACATACCTGGGGCATAGCTTTCCCTTCTTACCGAACCGTTTCAGGCCTCGCATAGGTGATATCTTCAAGAACACCTTATCACCCACTGCAACTCCAGATCTCGACATCGGTTATCTGCATAGTGCTTTTGTCAAACTTGAGCTGTCTTCACTCTTTCCTTAATTTGATCAATCACTCGACAAGTTTCTTTAACGAACTCCAGTCCTACAATTCTTCTCTCGCCCACCTTATTCGATAACAGAGGTGAACGACATTTCTTCCCATAGAGTGCCTTATATGGAGCCATTTGGATTGTAGCCTGGTAACTATTATTATAAGCAAACTCAATAAGCGATAGCTTCTCGTCCCAAGCTCCTTTGAAATCTAGAGCACACACTCGGAGCATATCCTCCAAGATTTGAATTGTTCTTTTTGACTGCCCGTCTGTCTGAGGATGAAAAGTTGTGCTGAACTTTAACTTGGTTCCCATACCTTTTTATAATCCTTCCCAGAACTTTGATATAAAACGAGGGTCTCTGTCAGATACTATACTTTCTGGGACGACATGAAGTCTGACTATGTTATCCACATATAGCTTGGCTAGCTTCTCCATGGTATACTGAGGTCTGACAGTGATGAATCGGGCTGTCTTGGTAAGTCAATCGACTATAACCCATACTGCATCCACTAACCTTGGTGTCAAGGGTAGGCCAGTGACGAAATCCATTGTGATACAATCCCACTTCTATGCTGGCTCCGGTAATGGTTGTAGCAAATCTATGGGTCTCTGCCTTTCAGATTTAACTTGCTGGTAATTCAGACATTGGAATATGAATCGAGCTACATCCGCTTTCATACCCTCCACCAATATAATCTTCTTAAATCATGGTACATCTTGGTGCTTCCTAGATGTACAGAATATGGGGTGTCATGAGCTTCTGTCATAACTCTATCTTTGATATTTGAGTTCTCACTCTCAGGTATACATAATCATTCATGATACCTGAGTACCTTGTCTGAATCCAAGGTAAAATCAAGGTTGCTTTTACCCTTCTCTAAATCTTCTTACACAGTCTTGAGGTGTGGATCCTGTAGGATTGCTATTTTGACCTCATATATTAGATCCGATGAGATTTTCAAAGCCGTGAACATCAATGTGAACTTATGAATTAAGCCATGTTCCACTCGATCTCCTACAGTCTCTAATATATACTCTTTATCATTTTCTATTGAGCCCAAGACTGCAGCACACAGTGCAACATTTGTACTAGGTCCTGCCTCAGGTTTCAATGCCCACTTTCTGCTTAAGGCATCGGCAACGTTTGCCTTACCCAGATGGTACTAGATGTCACAATCATAATCTTTCAATAGCTCAAGCCATCTCCTCTGTCTCATATTCAGGTCTTTCTGAGTAAAAATGTAAGTTAAACACTTGTGATCCGACTTAATTTGAAACTTTTTACCATAAAGGTAGTGCCTCCAAGTTTTGATTGCGTGAATGACCGTTGTTAACTTTAGATCGTGCGTAGGATAATTCTTCTCATGCTCTTTCAACTGTCTTGATGCGTAGGCAATCACCTGTTCTCCTTGCATCAACACACATCCAAGACCCAATCCTGAGGCATCCATATATAGAGTCAACGACAAGCCTAGTGCTGGGATGGTCAAGATAGGTGCAGCGACTAGTCTTGACTTCAAAGTCTGAAAGCACTTCTCACACTCATCTATCCATATGAAATTTTCTCCTTTCTTGGTTAGTCTGTAAGTGGAACGGCGATTCTTGAGTAGTCTTCCACGAATCTTCTATAGTAACCAACCAATCTAAGGAAACTACGAATCTCTGCAACTGATTTCGGTGCATCCCATCCTACGATAGCTACAATCTTGCTTGGATCTACCTTGATACCGTTTACAGATACTACGTGACCCAAGAAGGCCACTTCTTTTAGCCAAAATTCACATTTCTTGAACTTGGCATAAAGCTTCTCCTTTCTCAGCCGATGTAGGGTTGCTCTCAAATGTGTTGCATGAGCCTCCCTGTCCTTTGAGCAGACCAATATGTCGTCAATGAATACGATGACCTGAGTGTCCAACATGTCATGAAACACTCGGTTCATCAGTTCCATGAATGACGCTGGAGCGTTAGTCAACCTGAATGACATTACAAGGAACTCATAATGCCCATACCTTGTTCTGAAAGCAGTCTTCGAAATATCTGCTGCCTTGATCTTCAATTGGTGATACCCTGATCTAAGATCAATCTTTGAGAAAACCTTTGCACCCTTTAACTGATCAAACAGATCATCGATCCTAGGCAAAGGGTATCGATTCTTGATCGTGAGCTTGTTTAGTTTCCGATAGTCTATACATAATCTGACACTACCGTCCTTCTTCTTCACGAATTACATTGGCGCTCCCCGTGATGCAATACTTAGTCCGATTAGAACCTTTGTCTAATAACTCCCGTAGTTGAGACTCAATTCCTTCAACTCCATAGGAGCTACCCTATAGGGTGCCTTTGACACAGGTGCCATCCCAAGTAATAAGTGGATAACGAACTCGGTTGCATGATCAGGTGGCAACCCGGGTAAGTCTCTTGAAAATACATCAGGGAATTTATGCATCACATCAGTATCTTTCATTTGTGATGCTTCTTTGATAGCATTTACCACAAATACCATATATCCAACTCCTTTCTTTTCAAAGCATCTCTTCGCCTTTCGTGCAGAGAGGATGAGCTTTCGCTTCCTAAGCCATCTTTGTTCTTAAATGATAACTTCTTCTATGCACATAATCACTTGCAGAGTATTGAGATAACCAGTCTATTCCCAAGATGACATCAAATTCTGTCATCTCAAGTCGATTTAGGTTGCATCCAAATTCTGTCCATCCATATGATTTAGACAATGTTTATAACACTTACCCACTACAACATCTAGTCCAAAAGAGCTTGAACTAGCGAAATCTGATATAAAGGTCTTAAGAGCTTGTCTGGTTCCTTCATCTCTTATGATTTTTCAAAAACTATCGTAAAAAATCTCATATTGCCCTAATCTCTCTTTCGTATATCTCGAAAAGCATCTTTTGACTATTTACTCATTACATATCCCAAGTCTATCTATAAGCATTAGGGTATATGCTTATAAATTCATTAATTCAGTCAAACTCTTTTGGTCTTTACTTAATCATCTCACTTGACATTGGGCATAAGTCCGTATTACTTGTACTAATCTGAATACTATCAATGCCACAATTTTTGACTTCATCCTTGTATCCACTCTTAGATCTGCCTTTAGAAATCTTCTGCCTTGTCAAAATTCATACCGATATAGCCGTCTTTAACTCTACTTGAGTGCTATCTATTTCTTTACTGGCTACTCTTGATAGTTCTCACTTTTTGCTCAGGCACACTTTTATAGACATGACTCATATCCATCCATTCAGCAATCTCGAAACAGATCCTCCATTACTTCATCTGAGGTTCCTTGGCTATAGAATCAAATATGAATTTATCCTCTTCCTTCCAATAATTCCCTTATTAATTGAACATCTTATCAATGGATGTCGAGAAATGTAAGAATCATAATGCTTATCCAACAGTGATTCATTTCCTTCTTTCGAATTCAGTATAATAACGAACACTTGTTTTATTTAGTGAACTTAGGTTCAAAGGATCAAGAGTAAATCTATGATAATCCAACCATCATCTAATGGTTGTTAAGTTGCACGGTGGTCCAAATATATGAAAATAGAAGTTTTACAGTCCTTAACCTCATGGTTACAGGTTCTATCGAGTATAAAGTGCCATTGGTCAAGGCACTACAGAAGTAAATTTGGAGAAGTTTTGGTACGTCAATAAATCAGGTATAAAATCGAAAAGATGTACATTCGGAATGATTAAACCTACAAATATTCATTCGGTTCATACATCTATTCATGGTGTCGATCATGGGAGTAGCTTAGATTGGTATAATCAGGACTAATTCTAAGAAAATAACATCTATAACTCCAATTGACAGGTTGAATCAAGAAGGTATTCTGTCAAGGTACGATAATTAGAATCAGGTATTTGCATCCTCTATAATCATAAGAGTAAGTCAATAATGCACCGCATCCTATATAAACATATCTAGTTATATGGCCGCAATAGATTTAATCCTTTGCTGAAACATTTGAGGCTTCATCTTCAGAAATATTCCTCAACCCTTATCGGATCATTTTGCCATGATGCAGCTATCCCATACATCGATGGCTGATAAGGGTAACCACCTTGATACACTGCTCGTTGTGCACCAAGCTTTTACACTGGGGTGTGCATTATTGGGACTTACGGTATGGTAGGCACTGTGTTACGGCTAACATGTGATGGGGGTACAGTATTACTACCAATCGGTATCCAACATAACATTGTCCCTCAGAGCGGCCGCTACAGTGAGTTATCTCAGCTCACCCAGTACCTAACTTACTGTGTCTGCACTAGGGAGCGGGTCTATCTCGCTTACATTATTATCCGGACCATGCGTCAGACTAGTTGTAAGACCCGCACTCCGTAAACCCGGTCCAAACCTTGATTTCATGTCGTAACAGGTCTTTCGATCATTACCTGGCCAGACGGGACGAGCGGATGACAAACAGGTATGAAATCGAACTAAAGACGGTCAAATAATCATGATTTTATGTTGACCGGTCGATGGTACCGGTCTACATATCGGTTGACCGGTCAGCTCTGCGCAGCTGACTACGGAGATCTGGAATTAGATCTCTGTGGGTCCCACTTTCCTAAACCCTAATACCTGGACCTTCCAAATCCTAATAGGGTTACTAAACCCTAATCCTAGCCTATATAAACACCTCTAAACCTCCTCAAATCCTTTCCATTATCTCTCACAAACCCTAGAGAGGAGAAGGAGGTTGGAAAAGAGAAGAAGCTAGGAAGAAGAAGGAGGTGCCGCCATTGCCGTTCGACGACGCTCACCTTAAGCCAGTCGATGGTAAGTGTTTTAATCATTATTCTTACCCTATGACTCTAAGATAGTTGTAGGGGTGGATCAATACCATGCAAAGTAGGTTTGATCTAAAACCCTAATTGGCCATTAAACCCTAATTTGCCTTCAAACCCTAGATTCGAGTTCTAGGATGATATTCATCGAAACTATACTTGAATGAGTTGGAGATAACTCTAACTCAAAGCTCAGACTTAGAATGGATAGGAGAAACCCTGAAAATCCATGGTAAATGGCTGAACGATAGCATTCAAATGAAAATGGAAAATGATTCTCTACGCATTCAGGTACAGGAGATGAGTGAGGCACTGAAAGTGTTAAGGATTGAGAATGAGGAGTTGAAGAGGCAGGTGGAAGAGTTGGAGAGGGGGAGAGCCTCATCCCAATATGTCTGTGCCCGAGCAGGTTTTTGGGAGAGTGAAGTTGCACGATTGTCGGCAGACGGCAAGCTTCTTCGGAAGAGGCTTCGAGCTCGAGACCCGAGTACCGTTAGCGAGGATTCTGACTTCTTTGGGAGACTATTGCCTTTTTGCATGTATTTGCCTATCTTGCCATGATGTAGAGAGAGTACCGATGATGGTTGAAAAATAGTAATGTAAAAGGAAAGTCGCTTGGGAATGTAAATAGGTTTTTCTATTTATTGGCCTAAGATTTTCTATTGTTTTCTACAAAAATGCTTTTGAAAAATCCGTCATTTATCATCATAGGCCAAAATATTAGAGTTTGAGTAAAAAAATTTATTTTTTTATTTATATTTATATATAACCGGAAACTAATTCTTTCCCGGGTGAAAATAGCCCCAGTATTAGGGCATTAGTGCCCAAAATGCCCCAGTAGAAGACTAAAAAATTCCTAAAATACCCGTGTAGTGTAATATTTACAAAAAATGCCCGGGTGGAAATGCCCGGGTTTTGGGTTTCAGAAAGGAAATAAAGGCTCAACGTGGTTAAGCAAAGGGATAAAAATGGATTGATGGGAACACCAAAAATGGCCTCTCTTCATTTCAAGATTGATCATCGACGACAGTCGAAAAACCTAATGTATGGTCTTCCAGAGACATACTGGTCGATCATACCGGTTGCTAGCTTTCCCATAGTGATGCGACCGGTATGTTGCGACCGGTCATCTCTGAAAGACTGGTTTTGGAATCCTGTTGGTTTTTCGACCAACGTAAACCCTAAGAAACTATTCTAATTGAACCCTAATAATATTGTAGGACTTTGTGATAGCACGTTTGGATCTTGCGACATAGAGCAAGCTATGGAACGAGCGTCAGGTAAGGGAATCTGACCTAAACCCTAATAATTAATGGACAGTAAATCATTGTTAATAACCTGAATATATATGATGTGATGTTTATGCATATTCACATGCCATCTTTTACTTTCAGTTATTATTATTGTTCATGCATGATAGGATGTGATTGTTAGGCATGTGATTGTTCTCGTTGGTGTGTGGAGTGGGGCATGGGCCTGGGATCATTCCTCACACTGGCACTTTTTGTAGTATTCTATTTTAACATGCTTGGTACGGGTGGGGCATCAGGGGAAGGTCGTGGTACGGTGGTCTCCGATGTTGATGTTGGCCTGGCCATGGTTATGTGGCACTGTGGTCTCCGATGCCGACGCTAGCTTGTCCATGATGCTTTAGCTCTATCTTTATGCCGTAGGGAGTTATGTTGGGATAGGGTCTACCTGCGTATTGTTCTATCCTAGTGGATTAGTTGCGGATAGGGTATCAGGGGAGGTACGGGGATAACTTAGCTCTATCTCTATGCCGTAGACGGTTGTGCTGGGATAGAGCCTACATTAATGACATATAGGATTGGTTAGTTGCGGGCCCAGTTTGCGAGCCCTGGCCCGTAGGGGCTTAGGTACTGGTATGGATAGGGTATCAGGGGAGGTACAAGGATACCTTAGCTCTATCTCTATTCCATGATGGGTGCATGTGGGCCGGTGGTGGTGTGATCTACTATGCGGTGCCACACACTAATGTATAGAGGTGCGGGGGCCACCAAACCTTTCTTTTACACATTGCAAACTTAAATCGGATCACAGCATAAAATGATTGTTACTCATGCATAATATTGTGAAACTGTCTGATTGTCTTACTGAGCTAAGTTGTGAGCTCACCCTTTGTATATACATTATTTTTAGATGTTGATGCAGGTCACATGGTGGATGATTTTGTGAACGCTCTGGCGTATGGTGTTGCTGCTTTGGGTGTACAGGCAGGAGAGGATGAGCATGACGTTTCATGCGAGTGCCCTTTCTGCATGTATCTTTGATTTGACTTTTATTTATTTTCAGTTATTTTCAATTGGATTAAGTGAATGTAGGGATATTATATTTTATGTTTGGATTTGAATAATTGGATATTTTATTTAAATTTATCAATAGATTCTCAGTTCATTTGTTTAAAGACTTCCGCTGTACTATTTATATTCTGATTATGGTTTTGTGCAATGGTTTGTGTCAGTGGACACGGTCTATTCGAGATCCTGGTATGAACCAATGGTTCAGTGACGGTTCACTTACACCATTCTGGTTGGTTTAGAATTGGGGTGTGACAACTTAGTATCAGAGCCCTCGGGCTCTGTCCAACAGACCATATTGCACTTTACTAAGTCGATGACTGAGTTAGGAAAATTTAAAAATTTTAATACAAATACACCCTAAGCATTGTTTGATACTTGAGACTGATTAAGAAAAAGAGCATAATATACTATATTAAATATGGAATTTAATGATACCCATGCACTAGTTAGGAAAATCATAAAACTTTTATTAAACAGGAAGAAAGTATCAAATGTAATAGTACTACAGGGTACAGTCCACAAACCGGACAGTTACCCTGTTATATAAACAGTCAGGGGAGAGAAAATAAAAGGAAAAATCATGGGATAGGGGGCCTAGGAGGAATAGGGTCCGCTATGTCATAATCTCGCTCGTAAGCGACCCTAAGCCAGTGCACCTGGTCCGACGTGACCTGTAGGCTACGAGCAAGATGCCCCAACTCTTGACCCATCTCTCTCTGGGAATCTAGGATGCCTCTCTGGGTGTCCCTGATCTCCGTAAACATGCTCAACAATGGGTCCGAAGGGGGATGAGAAGGTCCAGCTATAGATGTAGAATGTGGTGCTGCAGGAATAGGCTGTGGAGCTGGCACTGGTACATCCTCTGCCCTATCATCGTCATCTCCCTCATCACTCTCAGCCTCTGCTGCATGTGCCGCATTGGCTGCTGCTGCTGCTACCCTCCTGAGTGGGCGAGGGCGAGCCTCCATCTCATCATCACTAACATGTAGATTATCCATCTGCATCCTAAGAATGGCATCCCAGTTGATGTCGGAGGTCATGGTATCCTCAATAGCCACCTTGCCTCTCATGCTCACTCATAAGCGCCACAAAAGAGTAGTGATGAGACGACCATATGGGAGGTTACTGGCCTGATCAGCCAGAGTCGCCTGATGCATAGTCCGAATGATGAGGTAAGGGAGAGAGACCCGCTCCCCTGTGCAGACGCAGTAGGTAATATATTGGGTGAGCTGGGATAACTCACTGTAGTGACCAATCTGGGGCACGATGTTGTGCTGAACGATGTGACTGTATGCCCGAGGTGCTGGTCTCAAGCTAGCCGCCTTCATAGGAGCTTCAGGATTTAGTATCTGCTCCGTTATCTCTCAGCGTAGATCCTCGCTCAGGTAACCCTTTACTTTTGGAGGGCAGTACACTAGATCTCCATCATTGGGGACCCCTAACAGGTCAGCCAGCTGATGAGTATCGAAGGAGATATGGACGCCTTGACGAAGATGGAGATGTGCAAGTCCCTACCCTGATTGGGATAATTGACATCCCCATGAAACTCCAGGTTAGCATAGAAGTGCTTAACCAGGTTGGGGCGAGTGGTCTCAGTGTAAGTAATGACAGACACCCACCCAAGCCTGTCGAAAGCCGCTTGCACATCAAACATGTGCAACTGTTCCAAGTTAACCCGTCGGCCAGATTCAATATTCTTGCTATCGAACCAAGGGAAACGGGCTTGTGCCACCTCAGAACGGAACCACTGCTCATCGAGCTGTAGAACTGGTGGACGAGGAGCGCGCAAGCCCAAGCCATAGGAATGCTTGCCAAGACCGCATCGTGGAGCCATTTAAACTGCAAAACAAAAAGAAAACAAGAAGAAAAATGTTAAAAATTATCAAAAATTCGGCAGCATAATGACAGTAATTTGGGAAAAAGCCTCGAACTCACCCAAAACTTGGGGAGGAGGACTTACGTAACCCCACACTCTTCAAGCAAACCAAACATAGACAATTCCAACAAGAAATTTAAGAAATTTAAGAAAATCAAGAAATTTCGAAAATTTTGAAAAACCTAGGTTAAAACTAGAAAAAATTCTATTTTTATGAAAACCATTCGGTGAAGTCCAAATTGATTGAGGACTTTTGCTCGGGAGTCCCTAAACGCTTTCTAAGCCGAAGGAAAGAAGTTCCTACGGTTAGAATCTTCCAATCAAAGAAAAACCTAAAATTTTAACTAAAAACGATATGGAAACTTAGTAAAAATTTGATAGAGAGAGAAGAAACTTACCTGAAGGCGATGTTCTAGGTCTTGAACAGAAGAAAATGGCTTCTAAGGCCACCGGCCGGACTGTAGCAACTCAGGAGCCAGAGAGGAATCGCCATCGGAGAGAAGGAAGAAAGAAAAAGTGAGATTTTTCTCACTTTTTTGCGATTTTAAGCCCTTTCTGGGCATACCGGTCGACCGGTACCCCATAGAGGCTGCGACCGCTATGTCTCGGTCAGAATGTAAATTCTGACCGGTCGACTATACCGGTCGCACAACCCTCTACAGTGGTGCGACCGGTATGTTGCGACCGGTCAGCTATAGAAAGGCCAGAAAATTTATGAAAAAAAAAAGGGTATTTAATGTCTGTAGTCGACATCACTGCTGAGGTGCCAAAGATGGAAGATCTAGATGTGGTGCGAGAGTTTTGAGATATATTTCCAGAAGATCTCCCAGGTCTACCTCCAGACAGGGCTACAGAGTTTCGTGATAGACCTGATGCTAGGATTGGCGCCAGTGTCTAAAGCACCGTACAGGATGGCCCCTACAGAATTAAAGGAGTTGAAGACCCAACTACAAGAACTACTAGATAAAGGTTTCATACGACCAAACATATCGCCATGGGGAGCATCTGTATTATTTGTCAAGAAAAAGGACAGAAGTGTACGGCTATGTATCGATTACCGTGAGCTGAACAAATTAACGATCAAGAATCGGTATCCGTTGCCTAGGATCGATGACCTGTTCGATCAGTTACAGGGTGCAAAAGTTTTCTTGAATTGATCTCCAATCAGGGTATCACCAATTGAAGATCAAGGCCGGAGATATTCCGAAGACTGCTTTCAGGAAGGTATGGGCATTACGAGTTTTTAGTTATGTCATTTGGATTGACCAATGCCCCAGCATCGTTCATGGAACTGATGAACCGAGTGTTTCATGATATGTTGGACACTTCGATCATCGTATTCATCGATGACATATTGGTCTACTCAAAGGACATGGAGGCTCATACAACACATTTGAGGGCAGCCCTACAATGGCTGAGAAAGGAGAAGCTTTATGCTAAGTTCAAGAAGTGTGAGTTTTGGCTGAAGGAAGTGACTTTCTTGGGCCATGTAGTACCTGAAGACGGTATCAAGGTTGATCCAAGTAAGATAGCTGCTATAGTAGGATGGGAAGCACCAAAATTTGTTGCGGAGATTCGTAGTTTCCTTGGGTTGGCTGGTTATTATAGAAGATTCATGGAGGATTACTCCAGGATCGCTGTTCTACTATCCAGACTAACCAAGAAGGGGGAGAAATTCGTATGGACAAACGAGTGCGAGAAGTGCTTTCAGACTTTGAAGTCAAGACTAGTCTCTGCACCTATCTTGACCATCCCAGAACCAAGCGTACCGTTTACCTTATATATGGATGCTTCAGGGTTGGGTATTGGGTGTGTATTGATGCAAGGAGAACAGGTGATTGCTTACACATCAAGATAGTTAAAAGAGCATGAGAAAAACTATCCTACGCATGATTTGGAGTTAGCGGCGGTTATACATGCAATCAAAACTTGGAGACACTACTTGTACGGTGAAAAGTTTCAGATTAAGTCAGATCACAAGAGCTTAACTTATCTTTTCACTCAGAAGGATCTGAATATGAGACAGAGGAGATAACTGGAGTTATTAAAAGATTATGATTGTGACATCCAGTACCATCCGGGTAAAGCAAATGTTGTGGCTGACGCCTTAAGCAGAAAGTGGGCATCGAAACCTGAGGCCGGGCCAAGTACAAATGCTGCATTGTGTGCTGCAGCCTCAAGTTCAATAGAAAATGATGAAGAACATATAATAGAGATTGCAGAAGATCCAGTCGAGCAAGGCTTAATTCATAAGTTCACCATGATGTTCGCAGCTTTGAAGATCTCACCGGATCTAGTTGATGAAGTCAAGGTAGCAATCTTACAGGACCCACATCTCAAGACAGTGCAAGAAGACCTAGAGAAGGGTACGAGCAATCCTGACTTTACCTTGGATTCAGACAAGGTACTCAGGTATCATGGACGGTTATGTATACCTAAGAGTGAAGACTGCAATATCAGAGATCGAGTTATGACTGAAGCTCATTACACTTCATATTCGGTACATCCAGGAAGTACCAAAATGTACCATGATTTAAGAAGATTGTATTGGTGGAGGGGTATGAAAGCAGATATAGCTCGTTTCGTATTCCAATGTCTGAATTGTCAACAAGTTAAAGCAGAATGGGAGAGACCCGCAGGTTTACTACAGCCATTACCGGAACCTGCATGGAAGTGGGATTGCATCACTATGGATTTCGTCACTGGCCTACTTTTGACACCAAGGTCAGTGGATGCAGTTTGGGTAATAGTCAATCGACTCACCAAGACAGCATGATTCATTGTGGCCAGACCTCAGTAGACCATAGAGAAGCTGGCCAAGCTATATGTAGATAATATAGTTAGACTTCATGGCGTCCCAGAAAGCATAGTATCTGACAAAGACCCTCGTTTTACATCAAAGTTCTGGGAAGGATTACAGAAAGCTATGGGAATAAAGTTGAAGTTCAGTAAATCTTTCCACCCTCAAACAGACGGGCAGTCAGAAAGGACTATTCAAATTTTAGAAGATATGTTCCGAGCTTGTGCATTAGACTTCAAGGGAGCTTGGGACGAGAAGTTATCACTTATCGAGTTTGCTTATAACAACAGCTATCAGGCTACAATTCAGATGGCTCCATATGAAGCACTCTATGGGAAAAAGTGTCGAACACCTATGTTATGGAACGAGGTGGGAGAAAGAAGAATTGTAGGACCGGAGTTCGTTGAAGAAACTTGTCGGGTGATTGATCAAATTAATGAGAGATTAAAGACAGCTCAAGTCCGACAGAAGCACTATGCGGATAATCGACGTCGAGATCTGGAGTTTGCAGTGGGTGACAAGGTATTCCTGAAGATATCACCGGTGCGAGGTCTGAAAAGGTTTGGTAAAAAGGGGAAGCTATGCCCCAGGTATGTGGGACCATACGAGATATTGACCAGACGTGGTAATGTAGCATATCAATTGGCTCTACCACCATCTATGTCAAGCGTTCATGATGTGTTCCATGTATCATTATTGAAGAAGTATGTCAGGGATCCATCGCACATCTTGACAGCAGACCCCCCAGACTTGACAGAGGACTTAACATTTGAAGTGGTACCTGTGATGCTCTCAAGCCGAAAGGTACAGTAACTTCGAACCAAGGATATCCATTATGTGAAAGTGCATTGGAAAAGCCAAGATGTCGAAGAGATTACTTTGGAAGAGGAGAGCGCGATGAGGAAGGAGTACCCTAACCTTTTCGATGATCAAGGTACGTTCAAATTTTGGGGCCGAAATTTCTTTTAAGGTGGGGGAGTTGTGAGACCTACATGCAAATTTCGGGGATGAAATTTCTTTTAAGGGTGGGGGAGTTGTAAGAACCGCACTCCGTAAACCCGGTCTAAACCTTGATTTCATGTCGTAACAGGTCTTCCGATCATCACCGGGCCAGACGGGACGAGCGGATGACAAACAGGTATGAAATCGGACCAAAGACGGTCAAATAATCATGATTTTATGTTGACCGATCGATGGTACTGGTCTACATACCGGTCGACCGGTCAGCTTTGCACAGCTGACTACGAAGATCCGGAGTTGGATCTCTGCGGGTCCCACTTTCCAAAACCCTAATACCTAGACCTTCCTAATCCTAATAGGGTTACTAAACCCTAATCCTAGCCTATATAAACACCTCTAAACCTCCTCAAATCCTTTCCATTATCTCTCACAAACCCTAGAGAGGAGAAGGAGGTTGGAAAGGAGAAGAAGCTAGGAAGAAGAAGGAGGTGCCGCCATTGCCGTTCGACGACGCTCACCTTAAGCCAGTTGACGGTAAGTGTTTTAATCATTCTTCTTACCCTATGACTCTAGGATAGTTGTAGGGGTGGATCAATACCATGCAAAGTAGGTATTGATCTAAAACCCTAATTGGCCATTAAACCCTAATTTGCCGTCAAACCCTAGATTCGAGTTCTAGGATGATATTCATCGAAACTATACTTGAATGAGTTGGAGATAACTCTAACTCAAAGCTCAGACTTAGAATGGATAGGAGAAACCCTGAAAATCCATGGAGATTGATCGACGGCAGTTGAAAAACCTAATGTATGGTCTTTCGGAGACAAACCGATCGACCATACCGGTTGCTAGCTTTCCCACAGTGATGCAACCAGTATGTTGTGACCGGTCATCTCTGAAAGACTGGTTTTGGAATCTTGTTGGTTTTCCGACCAACGTAAACCCTAAAAATATATTCTAATTGAACCCTAATAATATTGTAGGACTTTGTGATAGCACGTTTGGATCTTGCGACGTGGAGCAAGCTATCAAAAGAGCGTCAGGTAAGGGAATCTAACCTAAACCCTAATAATTAATGGATAGTAAATCATTGCTAATAACCTGAATATATATGATGTGATGTTTATGCATATTCACATGCCATCTTTTACTTTCAATTATTATTATTGTTCATGCATGATAGGATGTGATTGTTAGGCATGTGATTGTTTTCGTTGGTGTGTAGAATCGGGCATGGGCCTAGGATCATTCCTCACACTGACACTTTTTGTAGTATTCTATTTTAACATGCTTGGTACGGGTGGGGCATCAGGGGAAGGTCATGGTACGGTGGTCTCCGATGTTGATGTTGGCCTGGTCATGGTTATGTGGCACTATGATCTCCGATGCCGACGTTGGCTTGTCCACGATGCTTTAGCTCTATCTTTATGCCGTAGGGAGTTATGTTGGGATAGGGTCTACCTGCGTATTGTTCTATCCTAGTGGGTTAGTTGTGGATAGGGTATCAGGGGAGGTACGAGGATACCTTAGCTCTATCTCTATGCCGTAGACGGCTGTGCTGGGATAGAGCGTACATTGATGACAGATAGGATTGGTTAGTTGCGAGCCCAGTTTGTGAGCCCTGGCCAGTAGGGGCTTAGGTATTGGTATGGGTAGGGTATCAGGGGAGGTACGGGGATACCTTAGCTCTATCTCTATTCCATGATGGGTGCATGTGAGCCGGTGGTGGTGTGATCTACTATGCGTTGCCACACACTCGTGTATAGAGGTGCGGGGGCCACCAAACCTTTCTATAGCACATTGCAAACTTAAACCAGACCACAACATAAAATGATTGTTACTCATGCAAAATATTGTGAAACTGTCTGATTGTCTTTCTGAGCTAAGTTGTGAGCTCACCATTTGTATATACATTGTTTTTAGATGTTGATGCAGGTTACACGGTGGATGATTTTGTGAACGCTCCGACGTATGGTGGTGTTGCTGCTTTGGGTGTACAGGCAGGAGAGGATGAGCATGACGCTTCATGCGAGTGCCCTTTCTGCGTGTATATTTTATTTGACTTTTATTTATTTTCAGTTATTTTCAGTTAGATTAAGTGAATGTAGGGATATTATATTTTATGTTTGGATTTGAATAATTGGATATTTTATTTAAATTTATCAATAGATTCTCTGTTCATTTATTTAAAGACTTCCGCTGTACTATTTATATTCTGATTGTGGTTTTGTGCAATGATTTGTGTGAGTGGACACGGTCTATTAGAGATCCTGGTGTGAACCGTTGGTTCAGTGACAGTTCACTCACACCATTCTGGTTGGTTCAGAATTGGGGTATGACAACTCTGCCCAATCATATCAGTAACCTTCCTTATGGCCGGCTTATCACTACTCTTCTGCAGTGCTTACGGGTGGACATGAGGGGTGAGATTGCGGTCGAGGACACTATGACCTCAAACATTGACTGAGACGCCATTGTCCAGATGAGGATGGGTAATCTGCCCATGAGTGATGAGGAGTTAGAGGCTCGCCCTCGTCCACTCAGGAGGGTAGCAGCAGCGGCAGCAGCAACCAATGCGGCTCATGCAGAAGAGGCAGGGGATGATGGTGATGATGATGATGATCAGATGGAGGACGTTCTACACCGGCACCACAGCCCACACCTACAGCGGGACCATCCCAGCCTCCTCCCGATACCGTGATGGGTATGTTTAAGGAGATTCAGGATGCCCAGCGTAAGATGAGCCATAACCTAGGGCGCCTTTCTCACAGCCTCAGTTCAGAGTCACGCAGGAGAAAGTACACTGGCTCAAGGTTGCTTATGAGCGTGACTATGACATCACTGACCCTATTCTTCTTATGCCCCCATCCCCATGATAAGTCTTTTATTTTCTCTCCCTCACAACATGGTTTTTATATAACAGGGTAACCGTCTGGCTTGTGGACTGTACCCTGTAGCACCATTAACTTTTCACCCTTTGAATATTTTGTGATTATACAATTTTCTTCTTACTTGTTATGGAAATTTATGATCATTCTGCTTGTCACTATGGTTTCCTCACTAGAGCATGTCATTTATTAATTCCACCTTTAGTATAGTATATTATGCTCTTTCGTATTTAGTCTCAAGCATCAAACAGGTGCTTAAGGTGTGTTTTTATTAAGACTTTTAATTTTTTCTATCTCAGTTCATTGACTCAGTCAAGTGCATGCATGGTCTGTTGGACAGAGCCTAAGAGCTCTGATACCAAGTTGTCACACCCCAATTATGGCTGAACCAGAAGTGTGAGTGAACCGTCACTGAACCAACAGTTCACACCAGGATCTCAATAAGATCGTGTCCACTCATACAAACCATTATACATAACCATAATCAGAATACAATAAAATACAGCGAAAGTCTTAAATTAAATGAACTGAGTACTTCTATTGATAAATAAATTATCCAGTTATTCAAAATACCAAAACATAAATAATTATCCTTACATCCCAATTGTAAATCCAACTGAAAATAAATAAAGAAACAAAACCAACATCCTAGAGGTACATACAGAAAGGGCACTCGCATGAAGCGTCATGCTAGTCCTCTCCCGCTTGTACTTCTAAAGCAGCAACACCTCCATACGTCAGAGCATCCATGTAGTCCTCCATAGTATAACTTGCATCAACATCTAAAAATATGTATATATATATATATATATATATATATATATATGGTGAGCTCACAACTTAGCTTAGTAAGACAATCAGACAATGTAACAAACATATGCATGAATAACATTCATATTATGGTCTGGTTTAAGTTTGCAATGTGCTATAGAAAGGATTAGTGGCCACCGCACCTCTATACACGAGTGTGTGAAGCTGCCCAATGGATCAAACACCACTGTCGTCCCACATGCACCCACCATGGAATAGAGATAGAGCTAAAGCGTCCGGATCAAACACCGCCAACACTTTCACTGATACCCTACCCATACCAAGATGTAAGCCCCTATTGGCGAGGGCTTGTAAACTGGGCTCGCAATTAACCAATCCTATATGTCATCACAGTAGGCCCTACCCCAGCACAGCTACCTACGACATAGAGATAGAGCTAGAGTCTAGTGGCCTGGCCGGAGACCACAATGCCACTTCCTCCCCCTGATACCCTACCCGCACCAAGCATGCTAAGACAAAACGATACGAAAAGGTGCTAATGTGAGGAATGATCCCAGACCCCAGGCCTTTCCATTCCAACACCAACGAAAACAATCACATGCCTAACCGTCATATCCTAGCATAGCAAGTATGCATGAACAATAATAATAACTGAAAGTAAAGGATGACATGCGAGTATGCACAAACATCAGTCCATAGAATCGTAATTATTAACAACGCTTTACTGTTATTACATTATTAGGGTTTAGGTCCGATTCCCTTACCTGACGCTTGTTTGATAGCTTGCTCTGCGTCACAGAATCTAAACTCGCTATCACAAGGTCCTACACGATGTTAGGGTTGAATTAGAATAGTTTTCTTAGGGTTTACGTTGGTCGAAAAATCAACTGGGTCAAAAACACTCTTCGTAGAGCAAATCGGTCGTGGCTACCGATCGCAGGTACCTGCCGTGGCACTGTGGGGAAAGATGCGACCGGTATGGTCGACTGGTCCCCACAGACCAGCCTCCTAAAGATACCGATCGCAGGTACCGGTCACATAAGGTGTAACCGGTATGTCTCCGAAAGACCATACATCAGGTTCTCGCCTTCCGTCGTTCACCCCCTATTGATTCTAGGGTTTCTCCTATACATTCTAGGTCTGAGCATTGAGTTAGAGTTGTTTCCAACTCCATTAAAGTCCTAATTTCGATGGTCTTCCACCTAGAACTTGAATTTAGGGTTTACCAACTAGATTAGGGTTTGACTGAAAAACATGGTTTAGATCAATACCTCGCCTTGCATGGTATTGATCCAATCATGACTAGCCTACTATAACGCTTAACTTAGAGGAAGGTTTATGCACTTACCGTTGACTCGCGATAGAGTGTTCTTTGTCCAACGACGACGGCGGCTCTTCTCTCTCCTTCCTAGCTTCTTCTCTTTCTTCAATCTCTTTCTCCTCTCTAGGATTTGTGAGGATCAATGAAAGGGATTTTAGGAGGTTTAGGAGTCCTTATATGGGCTAGGGTTAAGTTTAGGAAGCCTCCTAACATTAGAAAAGTCCTTCGGTTCAAAATTTGGAAAGTGGGACCCGCAGAGATCCGTTTTCGGATCTAAGTGGTCTGATGCGCAGTTCTTACCGGTCAACCGGTGCCATAGACCGGTACCATCGACCGGTATGAAAATATCACTCTTAACTCTGGTTCGTTTTCATACCTGCTTGTCATCCGCTCGCCCCGTCTGGCCCGGTGATGATTGGAAGACCTGTTACGACATGAATGAAAGGTTTAGATCGGGTTCATGGAGTGCGGGTCTTACACCAGGCATAAAACAACTAACAAAATCGATATCCAGGCCGGTGGGATGCATCCCACATGGTTTCTTTAGCTACAAAATTCGGACATTTGTTCCATGAATATGACTGCGTATCATGAGCCGCTCTCCTTGCAAGATTGTCTGCCACAGTGTTGCATTCAAGAAAGCAATGAGTGTACCTTATAGTACATTTAGATAACTCCATGGAAATGCCATTCTAATCTTGCAAAAAATACCAAGGCAAGTTCGAAGATAATAAAGCATTTACTATAGATTGAGAATCAGATTCTAGCCAAATCTGAGAAAAGCCAAGATTAATTGCTCCCTTCAGTCCAGTTATGGCGGCTTTGAATTCAGCAAAGTAGTTTGTGTGAATACCAAGATAATCTGCAAAAGCATATAAAATCTATCCATTGTGAGAACGAATCACCCCATCCCAACCAACAGCTCCTGAGTTACCAAATCTTGATCCATCTATGTTTACTTTACACCAGCCATGCATTGGCGGCCTCCAAAAATGTTCAACAATACTTCTTGATTGTGTCTGAGTTGTAATGAGAAAGAATTCTTTTACAACTCTTAAATCTGATGTTGTTTTAATCTTATATGGTTTGGAGATTGAAAAATCTCTGCAGCCATGTTTAATTTTAGCCCAGACCAAGTCGATCTCTATTTTGATATTTCGGTGTAAGGCATTGTTTCGAGCCAACCATAGGTTATGAATTACAATCACCAGAATACCATTCCATAAATTACGTTGGTTAATGATTCTACCTTTTCGCATCCACCAGGTTAGAAGTGAAACGCATGAATCTATGGAAGGCATAACAATCTTGAAGCAAGAACAAACTTTTTGCCACACAACTACTGAAAAGGCACATCCACAGAACAAATGATCGTGAGATTTCTCCGCTAATACGCACAAAGGGCATCTAGATGCCAACATAAATCCAATTCGCTTATTACTATCATCTGTGGGATACTTTTGGAAGCACCAGCGCCACGCTGTCCAACTCAGACTTGGAGAGAGACCTTTATTCCAAACCAAAGAATACTATATTGGCATCGATTTCTTTGATCTAAGAAGATTCCATGTAGATTTTACCGAGAAAGAACCATTCTGTTCACCAGTCCATATCAGATGATCTCTAACTCCATGCGACAGCAGAATGGATTGAGCATTTTCAAACCATAATTTAAGAGAGGCTGAAGTAACCTGAGGCCAAACCTATTAAGCGAGCAAGCTTACAGTCCAATCCTTTTAACCAAGTCATATCAAAACCGAGTTGCTCATTTGGGGAGTAGCGTCCCAACCATTGATCTCTCCATATGTTTATACTTTCACCATCTCCAATTATCCATCTGGTATGTTTGGACGTCCAATCCCAAACTTTCTTGATACTACACCAGACTGGAGAAGTACAATAAGGTCGACGCATGGAGCCATCCATTTAAAAATAGTGGTCACGCATGAATTTCGCATATATAGTGTCATCAAATCTTATTTTCCAAGGCATTTTACATAACATTGCTTCATTTACCTAATGCAAACAACGTAATCCCATTCTGCTTTCATTTTTGGGAGCACACATTGCATACCATTTGATGACCATTACCTTACGTTTGTTTGGATCACCAGTCCATATGAAATTTCTCATTTACCCTTCCGCTGTCTTTATGAGTGCACGTGGCCACTTATAGACACAAAATGAATGCATAAATGAGCTGCTTAAAACTGATTTTACCAATTCAACACGACCTGCATAAGAAAGCAGGCGTCCAGACGAAGCTGAAAATTTCTTCTTAAAACAGTCAATCATAGGATTGAGGTGATCCCTTTTTAGTCTTCCTTTGAATAATACGACACCCAAGTAAGATGAGGGAAATAGGCCTTGAGAATAATTTAAACATGATAGCATGTTGTCTCTACGACATTTACTTACAGCATCTGAGAAGAAGATTTTGCTCTTGGTTGGATTTACCCACTGGCTAGCATAGTCATTATATTTAGAGAGAAGATCATGAATGAACCTGCATGATTTAAGATTTGCCTACATAAAAATAACAATATCATCTGCAAACATGAGGTAAGTTGGAGCTATTACGTCTCTACCTCTGAAAACAGGCTCAATCAGACCTTTAGCAGCTATAAATTTTAGGCTTCAGCATAGGGCTTCTTCAGCTACAACAAAGAGAAGGGGAGAAACGGGATCTCCCTGCCTAAGTCCTCTCGTAGCTTGGAAAAACCCCCATTGGGCCTCGATTAATCATCACAGAGAGTCTTGCTGATTCCAAAAGTATTTTACTTTGTTAATAAAGACTAGAGAAAAGCCAAACTTGAACAGAACATCAAAGAGAAATTTCCACTCAACAGTATCAAAAGCCTTTTGGATGTCCAATTTCATAGCAATATGCCCTATTTTTGTGTGTCAGTGTATTAAAGTGACCAGCTCTAAAGCAAGGCCTATATTTTCATGAATTATTTTTCCTTCTACAAAGGCTCCTTGTCCTTCAGAAATGAGCTTTCCCATAATTGCTCCCAATCTATTAGCAAGGATTTTAGGGGCTATCTTGTACAAGAAATTACCCACAAATATCAAATCGAAAATCAGATATTTTCATAGCATTATCCTTCTTTGGAATCAGCAAAATGTAATTGCAATTAACGCCTTTCATCATATGATTATTAGAGAAAAAGGAGCGAATAGCAGAGCATACCTCTTTCTCAATAATGTCCCAACACAAATGATAGAATTTCCCTGAGAAACCATTTGGTCCTGGAGTGTAAGATCCGCACACCACGAACCCGGTCTAACCATATGTTCTTGCCGTGACTGGTCTTCTCATCATAATCGGCTCAAGTAACCAATTGTATGAAGAAACCATAAAGCTAGGTAAGCAAACCAGTCAAAATAGTCAAACCAGTAAATTTGGTTTGTGTAGTCGCATCGTGTGGTCGCATCGTGCGGTCTACCATATGGTCGACTAGGTTGAGACCACACAACGTGTGGTCGACTGTTTTAGAATTGTATGGTCAATGGATTCTACGACCACACCATCGACCATAGGAACCGAGATTAAACTCTGAGATTTAAAAACTTTCAAAATCAAAGGGGATCATTTTCCTTATTGTAGAAGGACTCTATATGGAGAGTTTCTCCCTATAAAAGGGACGTCCATCTACCCTCTCTCACTCTTTTGGATCAATCTCAAACCCTAAACCTAAAAGAGAAAGAGAGAGGAAGAGAATGAGAAGGAGATTTGGAGAAGAAGGCTGAGAGGAAAGTTTTATAGAAAAGGTCCTAGCTTTCTACAGAAAGCCAAGGTATGAAACTTATCTCTGTAGATGTAGATCCTATTGAATAAGGATTTCTATTGTGGATTGGGGATGTCAAACCAATATGATCCATGTGATCATTTGAGAAAATCTCAAGGATAAGCATAAGGGATGGTTTAGGGTTAATGGTTAATGAGAAACTATAAATAATGACCATAGGATGAACCAAGTGATGAGTAAAGAAATTGACTCAGAATGAACTAGGATTGAAAGTAAAAATTGACCAAAAATCGTATGGTCACAGTGGTGGTCGACCATAGGGTGACCAGTGTATCAACCACAGCTATTCAAAAAGTTCTCAAAAATCGTGTGGTTGCACGTGCGATCAAATGTAGTACAACCACAGGATCGATCGTACGTTGTGTGGTCTCATATATTGAGACCATAGGGTCAACTACAGGAGTCGACCACATGATAACAGCAAGTATATTTTGAGAACAAACAAGGTTTTCGACTACTGTAACTTAGTACAATCGAACTCTAACTTAACTACATTTATTGTTTAGGTTTTCAATAGATTCAAAGTAACTTGCAAAGCTTGAGAGAGAAACAAACATCAATCAAAGGTGAGGGAACAAGACCTAAACTAATTGGATAATAACAAACTATTTTATTTTGTTTGTCCAATGCAATGAGTTAATCTATGCTTGTAAGGTTGTAATGTGCATCTCACATGTCATCCAATATTACTGTTATTTCTGCTCATGCATATTTATTTCTATATATTTATAACATGAAGATGATGATGCTAGGAATATGCATGTGATTAGTATGTTAGATGCGAGTGGGGCATCAGGGGGAAGATGTGGCACTATGATCTCTGACCTGGTCACCAGACTCTAGCTCTATCTCTACTCAAGTCTTGACCACTGACATCGTTGTATTACCATTACCGTAGCAGACCTAATACGCCATAGGGCATCAGGGGAGGTGGTCTCGGATTGTGTGGTCTTTAACTCTGCCTAAGGACCTTAGCTCTATCTCTATAGACATATTGAGGGATGCTGGGGTAAGGCCTTGGATACATTTGGATGGTATTAGGATTAGTTAATTGCGACCCAGTTTACAAGCCCTCGCCAGCAAGGGCTTATGTGTTGGTATGGGTAGGGCATCAGGGGAAGTGTTGGTGGTGTGTGATCCAGATACTTTAGCTCTATCTCTACACTATGGTGGGTGCATGTGGGACTGCAATGGTGTTTGATCCATTGAGTAGATTCACACACTCGTGTATAGAGGTGCGGTGACCACCAATCCTTTTTATAGCACATTACAAATTTAAAATCAAACCAAAGATACGAATTGAATGCATGCATATATTTGTTGCATTGTTTTGTTCACTCACTGAGCTCATGTTGGAGAGCTGACCCTCGCGCGGGTTATTCTTTTTAATTTATGATATTGCAGGTAATACTGTCGAAGATTATGTCGATGTGCGAACATATGAATACATGGCAGCTATGGTTGTGCAAGCTGTGGCGGACGAATATGACTCGTCAAGCGAGTGTTTCAACTATGATTACGTTTAGTATTTAACTTTCATATTTTGATACTTGTAATAGGTATTAATTATATTTTGGTTACTTGGAGATAACTTGTTAAATATTTATTTATCATTGCTAGACCTCAGTTCATTATTAATAAAAACTTCTGCTATTTACTTATTTACTTTGATTATTATTGTGGAATATATTTGGTTTAACCGGGTGGGCATGGCCTATATGAGATCTTGGTTTGAACTTTTGATTCTCATGATGATTCATCACACCACTGGTTAGTCCAGAATTGGGGTGTGATAACTTGGTATCAGAGCTCTAAGGCTCTCCAATTAAACCCAAATACATTCACGATTGTGTCTATGAAGTGAGTTAGGATAAACTTAACAACTTTAATACAAACACACCATAAGCACCTATGTTGGTTGAGACAAAACTTAAACAAGACAATAATGTACATATAAAAGGTGAAACCATATGTATATATAGACACAAGAAAAGGAAAATCTAAATGTATCCTGATAAACAAATAACATAGGGTACGGTCTATAAGTCAGACAGTTGCCTGAATATACAAAGGATATAGTACAGTAGTAAGAAAGGGGCATCTGTAAAGCAAAAAATTAGAATACCGAGTTGATACTCACAAGATGTGGAACTCGATATATGACAAAGGAAGAAGAAAAATGACTAATAACGTCTAAATCCCTACAGAGGTACCAAAAAAGATCACGGGCTAAATCTAACAGAGATAGGAGAACAATGACCATACACAAAAAATAAGAGTAATTATAAAAGAAGATAAAGCTATACTCTTGGGTGATATGGAGACTCTGGGTAAGATCTGTCACATGCTGATCTGTTATCACTAAGCATTAAGAAGAGGTCGTAATCTGACCCCACCACTATCTGGGTCGAGAATAGGTAATGAAAATTCATCTGAACAGATGCCAAATAATGATAATCAGACTGGAGTAAATCAAAAGGGTGAACAACCAGGCTACTTCAGTCAATCTACCTGGACTACCAAGCACCTTGACCAAGGTTGTAACAAACTTGACCCTATAAAATACAAAAACAACAACAGATGATACTGACTATACAAGTTATCATGGAATTCACTACCCAAGTTACCAATGCTATACCAACACCTCCAAGTCAGACAATTTACGATACTAGTTGGTAGCAACACTGTATCTCCAGCCCCTGTTAGCCATAACACAGTGCCTACCATATAGCAGGTCCCAGTAACACACATATCCCAGTATAGAATCTTGGTGTACAATAGCAGTGTATCAAGGTGGTTACCCTTATCACCCACCCATGTATGGGATAGCTGCATCATGGTAGAATGATCCGACATGAGTTGAGAAATATTTTTTGAAGATGAAGCCTCATACGTTTTCAGCAAGGGATCAAATATAATGTGGATATATATCTAGACAGGTGTATATAGGATGTGTTGTATCATTGACTTATCCTTATGATTATAAGATTGCAAATACTTGATACTAAATTATCGAGCTTTGAAAGGATACCTTCTCAATTCAATCTATCAATTAGAGTTATAGATATTATTTCCTTAGAATTAATCATGATTATACCAATATAAGCTACTTTCATGATCAACAACATGAATGAAGATATGAACTGAATGAACAGTTAAAGGTTTAATTATTTTGATCGTACATCTTTTCGATTTATACCTGAGTTATTAATGTACCAAAATTTTCTCCAGATTTACTCTTGTAATGCCTTAACCAATGGCATTATATACTCGATAGAACCTGTAACTATGAGGCTAAGAGCTGTAGAACCTCTATTTTCATGTATTCGGACCACCTTGTAACCAACAACCATGGGTCCAATTCAATTCGTAGTTGGTTCAATTATCATAGATTTACTCCTGATCCTTCAAATTTAAGTTCACTAGATAAAACAAATGATCGTCATTGTATTGAATTCGAAAGAAGAAAATGAATTGCTTTTGGATGAACGTTCTGATTCTTACATTCTCCGACCTCCGTTGATAAAGATGTTTAGTTAATAAGAAAATTATTAGAAGGAAGATGATTGAATTTAGATTAATCTATATAGCCAAGAAACCTCAAATGAAGTAATGGAGAATTTGTTCTGAGATTCTAAATGGATGGATTTGAGTGCTGATCTATAAAAGAGTGCATGAGCAAGAAGTAAAAACTACCAAGAGCAGCTAGTAAAAGAGTAGACAGTGCTCGAACAGAGTTAAAGATGACTATATCGATATGAATTTTGACAAGATAAAAAATTTTTAAAATCATATCTAAGAGTGTATACAAGGATGAAGTCAAAAATCATGGTATTGTTAGTACTCAATTAGTACAACTACTATTGAGTTATTCCTGATGTCAAACAAGAGGATTGAGTAAAAATCAAGAGAGTTTAGTGGATTAATGAAATTATAAGTATATACCCTAATGCTTATAAGTAGACATGTTGGATATGTAGAGAATAACCAATCAAAAGATGTTGTTCGAGACGTATGAAAAAGAAATTAGGGTGGAATAGTAATGATAAAAGAAATGTAAGCTAATGAGTGCAATATGAGATTATTGACGATAGTCTTTGAAATACTAAGAGGTAAAAGGGGATTAGATGTGCCATTAAGACCTTTAAACCAAATTTTACTAGTTTAAGCCCTTTTGGACTAGATGTTGTGATAGATGAATGTTATAAACAATGTCTGAATCATATGGATGGATGGAATTTGGATGCAACCTAATTCGACTTGAGATGACAAACTTTGACATCATCTTAGGGATGAACTAGTTGTCTCAACACTCTACAAAGTGGTTATGTGCATAGAAGAGGTTGTTATTCAAGAGAAAAATGATGTAGAATTTAGTTTTATTAGAAGCATGTTGCCTCGGAAGTAGAAGCTTATCCTCTCTGCACTAAAGGCTAAGAGATGCATTGAAAAGAAAAGAGTTGGATATATGGTATCGATGGTAGACGTTACTAAAGAAGTATCACAGATGAAAGATATTGATATGATGTATAAATTCCCTGATGTGTTTCGAGGATACTTACCGAGTTGCCACTTAATTGTGCGATCGAGTTCGTTATCGATTTACACCAGGGTTAGCACCTGTGTCTAAGGCACTCTATAGAATAGCTCCTACGGAGTTAAAGGAATTGAAGACTCAAATACAGGAGTTATTAGACAAAGGTTCTAATCAGCCAAGTATTTTATCACAAGGAGCGCTAGTGTTATTCGTGAAAAGAATAACAGTAGTATTCGGCTATGTATAGATTAACGAGAATTGAACAAGCTCACGATCAAGAATAGATATCTACTACCTCAGATCGATGACTTATTTAATCAGCTAAAAAGTACGAAGGTGTTCTCCAACATCGATCTTCGATTAGGATATCATCAATTGAAGATTAAGGTCAGTGACATTCTGAAGATAGCTTTCAGAACCAGGTACGGACATTATAAGTTCCTGGTCATGTCTTTTGGTTTGGCCAATGCACCAACATCTTTTATGGAGCATGTGAACTGGGTATTCCATGATGTATTAGACACTTTGGTCATAGCTTTTATTGACGATATTTTGGTTTATTCCAAGGAGCAAAATGACTTATACAATGGATTTTAGAGCAGCTTTATAATAGCTAAGAAGGGAGAAGCTTTATGCCAAATTCAAGAAGTGGGAGTTTTGGTTGAACAAGGTGAATTTCTTGGGTCACGTAGTATCATAGAAATTTAAAAGTGGACCCCAGTACGATAGAAGAAATCGTAGGGTAGAAGCGCCTAAGAACATTGCAGAGATCAAAATTTCTTGGGTTTAGCTGGTTATTACAAACAATTCATCGAGGACTACTCTAGGATCGCAATACCTCTTACTAAGCTGGCCAGGAAGGGAGAGAAGTTTATTCGGACTGACAAGTGTAAAGAATATTTTCAGACTCTAAGAGCAAGGGTGATATCAGCTCTCATCTTGATCGTTCCGGCACCAGGGAAGCCTTATATCCTACACACCGATGCTTCCCGATAAGGTCTAGAATGTGGGTTGATATAAGGTAAACAAGCGATTGCATATGCTACAAGATAAGTAAAGGATCATCAAAAGAGTTACTTTACTCATGACTTAGAGTTAGCGGTAGTAATTCATGCAATCGAAACTTGGAGACATTATTTATACGGAGAATAATTTCAGATTAAATCGAATTACAAGAGTTTTATTTATCTCTTCACCTAGAAAGAATTGAATGAGGCAGAGAAGATAGTTGAAACTCCTGAAGGATTAAGATTGCAATATTTAGTGTCGCTCTAGCAAGGCTAATGTGGTAGCTGAAGCTTTAAGAAAATAAGGGGAATAATGAAACCAGAAGGAGGACCTGGTATAATGTCATCTTGTATTCCGTAGCAACAAATTCAGATTTAGAAGAAGAGCAACATATAATAGAAACTCATGGTGATCCAACTGAGCGAGAACTCATGGATGAACTTATGGAACAATAGTTCCTCGCTTGCATTCGCAGCGTTAAAGATCGTCTCTGATTTGATGGACGAAGTAAAAGCAGTAATTTTGTTAGTTCCATATCTAAGAGCGGTGCAAGAAGATTTAAAGAAAGAAAACCTAACCCTGACTTACTTTGGATGCGGAGAAGGTCTTGAGATACAGAGGATGATTATGCATACCTGAAAGTGAAAAACTTGGATCTTAGATACAAAATAATGCTAAAAGCCATATTGGATACATCTTGGAAGTACAAAAATGTACCAAAACATGAAGAGATTGTACTGGTGGAGAAGAATGAAAATAGATTTGGTTTAGTACGTGTTCCAGTGTCTAAACTACCGACAAGTAAAGACTGAAAGACAAAGACCAGCATGCTTACTATAACCACTATTAGAGCCAGCTTGGAAGTAGAACTGCATTACAATGGACTATGTCACCAGTTTACCACTAACTCCTAGATCAGTAGATGCGATCTGGGTGATTGTAGATCGACTTACAAAGACAGCTTGATTCATTGCTATGTGACCTTAGTATACCTTGGAGCGGCTAGCAAGACTATATGTTGATAATATTGTCAAATTGAATGGTGTACCTAAGAGCATAGTATCTGACAGAGATCCCTGCTTTACTTTGAAGTTTAGTACCGTATTTCACCTTTAAACCAACGGACAGTCGGAGCGGACTATACAGATCTTAGGAGGTATTCTTTAAGCCTGTGAAATTGTTTTTAAAGGAGCTTGAGTTGAGAAGTTGTCGCTGATTGATTTTGCTACCAAGCTACCATATAGATGTCACCTATGAAGCATTGTATGATAGAAATGTTGAACCCCCCCTGATTTGGAATGAAGTCCGAAAATGAGGAATTTAAGACCTGAGTCAGTTGAAGAAACTTGTCGAGTAGTAGACAAGATCAAAGAAAGGGCCAAGACAACTCAAGATTATCAGAAGAGATGCCAAGACCATGAGTTCATCATAAGTGACAGTGTTCTTGAAGTTATCACTTATGCGTAGTTTGAAACAATTCAGCAAGAAGGAAAAGTTGTGTCTTATATATGTTTGGGACCTTATAAGATTTTGAAGAGACGTGGAAGAATAGTATATCAACTAGCATTACCACCGTCCATGTCTAGTGTACACGACATATTTCATGTGTCTTTACTGAAGGAGTATGTTGGAGATCCGTCATGGGTATTGACTACGGATCCACATGATTTGATAGAAGACTTAACTTTTGAAGTGGTACCAGTCTAGATCACCAGTTGGAAGGTACAACATCTCCGTAGCCGAGATATTTATTATATGAAGGTAACTTGGCAAAGCCAAGAGTAAAAGAGGTTGCATGGAAAGAGGAAAATACAATGTGAAAACAGTATTTCCACCTATTCGACTCAAAAGGTACATCTAAATTTCGAGGATGAAATTTCTTTTGAGGGTGGGGGAGTTGTAAGATCTGTATGTGTAAATTTTGAGGATGAAATTTTTTTTAAGAGTAGTGGAGTTGTAAGACCCTCAAGCCACGAACCCAGTCTAACCATAGGTTCTTGTACCGTGATTGGTCTTTTCATCATAATTGGCTCAAGTAAACCAACCGTATGAAGAAACCATAAAGCCAGGTGAGCAAACCAGTCAAAATAGTCAAACTAGTAAATGTGGTCGCCTTGTGTAGTCAACCGTATGGTCGACTAAGTTGAGACCATACAACGTGTGATCGACTGTTTTGGAATTGTATGGTCGACGGATTATGCGAATATACCATAGACTGCATGAACCCAGATTAGACTCCGAGATTTGAAAACTTTCCAAATCAAAGGGGATCTCTTTCCTTATTGTAGAAGGACCCTATATGAAGAGTTTCTCCCTATAAAGAGGACATCCCTCTACCCTCTCACTCTTTTGGATCAATCTCAAACCCTAAACCTAAGAGAAAAAAAAGAGAGGAAGAGAAGGAGAAGGAGATTTGGAGAAAAAAGCTGAGAGGAAAGTTTTGTAGAGAAGGTCCTAGTTTTCTACAGTAAGCCAAAATATGAAACTTATTTCTGTAGATGTAGATCTTATTGAATAAGATTTTCTATTGTGGATTGGGGATGTCAAACCAATATGATCCATGTGATCCTTTGAGTAAATCTCAAGGATAACCATAAGGGATGGATTAGGGTTAATGGTTAATGAGAAACTATAAATAATGACCAAAGGATAACCATAGGATGAATCCAAGTGATGAGCCGAGAAATTGACTTAGAAAGAACTTGGATTGAAAGTAAAAATTGACCAGAAATCATAAGGTCGCAACAGTGGTCGACCATAGGGTGACCAGTGTGTCGACCACAGCTATTTGAGAAGTTCCCAGAAATCATGTAGTCACATGTGCGATCGCATGTAGTGTGACCACAGGATTGACCGTACATCGTGCGACCATAGGATTGACCATATGTCGTGTAGTCGCATATATTGAGACCATCGACCATAGGGATCGACCACACGATAACAGTAAGAATATTTTGAGACCAAACAAGGTTTTCGACTACTGTAACTTAGTACAATCGAACCTTAACTTAACTACATTAATTTTTTAGGTTCTCAATAGATTCAAAGTGACTTCCAAAGCTTGGGAGAGAAACAAACATCAATCAAAGGTGAGGGAACAAGACCTAAACTAATTGGATAATAACAAACTATTTTATTTTGTTTGTCCAATGCAATGAATGAGTCTATGCTTGTATGCTTATAATGTGCATCTTATGTCATCCACTATTACTGCTATTTTTACTCATGCATATTTATTTCTGTCTATTTATAACATGATGATGATGATGCTAGGAATAGGCATGTGATTGTGTGTGTGGTTAGTGTGTTAGATGCGAGTGGGGCATCAGGGGGAGGATGTGGCACTGTGGTCTCTGGCTTAGTCACTAGACTCTAGCTCTATTTCTATTCAAGTCTTTCCCACTGATATCGTCGTATTTCCATTACCTCAGGGGAGGTGGTCCCAGACCGTGTGGTCTTTGACTCTGTCCGGGGACCTTAGCTCTATCTATATGGATGTATTAAGGGATATTAGGGTGAGGCCTTGGATACATTTGGATGGCATTAGGATTGGTTAGTTGCGAGTCTAGTTTGCAAGCCCTCGCCAGTAGGGGCTTACGTGTTGATATGGATAAGACATCAGAGAAAGTGTTGGAAGTGTGTGATCAGGACACTTTAGCTCTATCTCTACTTCATGGTGGGTGCATGTGGGATGACAATAGTGTTTGATCCATTAGGCAGATTCACGCACTCGTGTATAGAGGTGCGGTGGCCACCAATCTTTTTATAGCACATTGTAAACTTAGAACCAGACCAAAGATATGAATTGAATGCATACATATGTTTGTTGCATTATTTTGTTCACTCACTGAGCTCATGTTGGAGAGCTGACCTTCGCGCATGTAATTCTTTTTAGTTTCTGATATTGCAGGTAATATTGTCGAAGATTATGTCGATGCGCTAACATATGGACACATGGCGGCTATGGTTGTACAAGCTGTGGAGGATGAATATGACTCGTCAAGCGAGTGTTTCAACTATGATTATGTTTAGTGTTTAACTTTCGTATTTTGATACTTGTAATAGGTATTAATTATGTTTTGATTACTTGGAGATAACTTATTAAATATTTATTTATCATTGTTAGACCTCAGTTCATTATTAATAAAGACTTTCGCTATTTACTTATTTACTCTGATTATTATTGTGGAATGTGTTTGGTTTAACCGGGTGGACACGACCTATACGAGATCTTGGTTTAAACTATTGGTTCTCATGACTGTTCATCACACCACTGGTTAGTTTAGAATTGGGGTGTGACATGGAAAACTGTCTGGATTCATCCCCATAACTGCAGACTTAACCTCTTCTTCAGTAGATATGGCATCGAGGATAGCATTATCATCCATAGTGACCACAGAAGGAATAACATCAATGCACTCAGAATGGCAGTTGCTGCTATTACTTTTATGAAACTTCTCAAAGTAATCAACAGTATATTGAAATATATCATTCTGATTATCAATGACTGTGCCATCCTCTTTATGTAGTTCTTTGATTAAATTTCTAGATCTCCTTGTCTTAGCTTGTGCATGAAGGAACTTTGAATTTTTATCTCCATGCTTAAGCCACTTTATCCATGTCTAGACAATGGTAGGGCAATCTTCGAGAAGTCTTTAAGGAACCTGTGATAAAAACCTGCATGGCCAAGAAATGAACGCACTTTTCGCACACTTGTGGGGTATGGTAAGTTTACAATTAAATCAATTTTTGCTTTATCGTCCTCAATACCCTTACTTAAAACCACATGTCTTAAGACCATACCTCGTTCTACCATGAAATGACATTTTTCAAAATTCAGCACAAGGTTAGTCTCAATACAACATTCAAGCACACAAGAAAGATTATCCAAACAAGCATCAAATCAATCACCATACACTGAAAAATCATCCATGAACACTTTAATGCAATTTTCTATTAAGTCAGAGAATATGCTCATCATGCTTCTTTGAAATATACCGGGGGCATTAGAAAGCCCAAAAGACATTCTCTGAAAGGCAAAAGTCCCAAATGGGTATGTGAATGTGATTTTTTCTTGATCTTCAGAAGCAATTATAATATGGTTATAACCTGAATACCCATCAAGAAAATAGTATGAAGACTTAACTGATAAGTGCTCAAGCATTTGATCAATAAATGGTAAAGGAAAATGATATTTCCTTGTCATTACATTCAACTTGCGGTATTGTATGCACATCATCTATCCACTTACGACCCGTATCAAAACGAATACACTGTCTTGGTTCTTGACCATCGTCATTCCAGACTTTTTCGGCACTACTTGGATTGGGCTCACCCATTTGCCGTCTAAAATTGAATAAATGATTCTTGCATCCAATAACTTCAGGATCTCTTTCTTCACTACTTCCATCATCTGAGGGTTTAGTCTCCGTTGAGCTTCTTGGCTCAGTTTGGCTTCATCCTCCAACAGGATTCAGTGTATCCACATTAATGGACTTATTCCCTTGATGTCAGCTATTGTCCAATTGATAACTATTTTATTGTCCCGTAGCACTCTCAAAAGCCTCTCTTCTTGCACACTTGTCAAGTTCTTTACAATGATGATAGGTAATAACTCATCATCTCTTAGGTAAGCATATTTAAGGTGGTCAGGAAGAGGTTTCAGTTCCAAGACTAGTGCCTGCACAACAGAAGGTAACAGTTTATCAAGATATGGTATTAAATCAAATTTCTTAACTTCATACTCTTTAGTGATCCGAGGCAGTGATTGCAATGCCATAATCATGTCTTCGATTTCAGAATTCAACTGCATTATTGTGTTAGTCTTCCTCAATCCTTGAATAAGTACCACGTCCAACTCATCCTCATGGCTCAATTCAAAAACTTTCTGTACAAACACATCAACCACATTAATATAAAATACAAATTAAACATCAGAGTGAGGATATCTCATAGCCTCAAATATATTGAAGTTGATAATCTCTCTATCGAACTCCATGGTAAGGGTACCAACATGGACATCAATATTTGTTTTAGCTAATTTGAGGAAAAGTTTTCCTAGTAGTATTGGGGCAGGATTTGGGGAATTACTATCTTTCATATTCAAAATATAGAAATCACCTAAAAAAATTAACTCATTCACCTGTACCAAAATATCCTCAACTACTCCCTCATGATATGCATTAGAACAATTAGCTAACTAGAGAATTATACCCGTTTTGTTTAGAGGACCCAAATTTAAGGATGCATAAATTGAATATGACATGACATTTATGGATGCACCCAAATCTAACATGATACGTTCAAACTTAGTATTACCAATCACACATGGATTCGTAAAAGTATTTGGATCCTTGCATTTTAGGGGTAACTTACGCTGAATAACTACTGACACATTCTCTCTTATACTGATTTTCTCATTCTCCTTCAACTTCCTCTTGGAGATGCACAATTCTTTGAGAAATTTTGCATACCTTGGAATTTGCTTGATGGCATCAAGGTATGTTTATTTCGATCTTTCGAAAAGTTTTAAGGATTTCCTTCTCTTATTCTTCATTTTTCGATTTGGACAATCTACTAGGGAAAGGAAGAGGAACAGAGTTAGTTGAAGTATGCACAACTGGTAGGAGTGTTACCTTGGTTAAAGCTACATCATCATTGTTGGCTTTTGTTTCTTCTTGAACTGTCTTGGTCGAATTTGTTGATTTAGCAATGGAGGGCTCAAGTTATCTTCCATTCCGTAATATAATGGTGCTTGTATTTTCTCATGGATTTATGATGGACTGAGATGGAAATTTTAGAGATCCTTGAGCTTTAAGTTTGCTTACTGAAGTTGCAAGTTGATCAATCTGCTTCTCTATATTCTGAATGCTGTTTCTTGTCCCATGTTGGAATTGTTACGTGTTGTTGGCCAGTGCCTTAACAATCTCATCAAGTGACATATTCTGATTTGCTTGCTGCCTGAGTTGGAATGGAGGTTGGTAGCAGTTCGATGTTGTGAGGACAATGGGAAATCGATGATCCTCCTCCTCTGGATGGAAATGTGTATCCTATATCGATGAAGATCGATTTGTTCTGTTGGAGTCACCACCTAGATTAAGGTCTAGGACCTCTAAAAACGTAGTCTCACCCTAACGTAAGACTTCTATTGACTCGTGACCCAATGTATCGGTTCTTCGGTCTGCAAGAGATCGGGGTAAGTATTCAGGGTATGGTTATGGGAAGGTGTTAGGCACCCAAACCGCCCGATCAATATCGGCCTCCTAAACTTTTCTTAAATTCTAATTTTGACTATGCTTGGTTAACTGGATGACTAGGGTTCAATAGGGGATGTCCTAAACCAGGTTGCTAAGTTATTCTAACCTAGGGTTCAGCCAATCATGTTTTAAAGCAAATAAACAAGCAAATGTAATGTACAATATTATACAGTGAATCGGACCAAAGATGGTTCGGTCTTGGACTGAATCTGAGATGTGTAAGACATCTCAAACTGCCTACGTATTCCAATCCTGAAAATCAAGTCCAAAAACGTAGTTCGAAATGGTTTGTGTGATTAATGATTATGGAAGTGATTTATGCATTTGCTTCAATTAGATTCTTTGTTGTTCAAGTTAAAGTTTATGCTGGATGTATGGTTGATGGGTGGCTTTGTACCGTATTTGGGATTCCCAAATTGCCTACGTATTCTAGGGTTTGCCCTAGAAATCAGGTACGACGTAGTTCGAAAGGGTTTTGAGAGTCGGATTTAGAATGTGTACCAAAATCCTTTCAATTTTGTCAATAGGATCTAGAGATGAGACATAAATTCCTATCATTTTTATTTGGGATGTGTACCAAATTATTTCCATTTTTGTCAATAGGATCTAAGGATGAGACCTAAATTCCTATCATTTTTATGTACCAAATTCTTTCTATTTTTGTCAATAGGATCTAGGGATGAGACCTAAATTCCTACCATTTCTATTTGGGATGTGTACCAAATTATTTCTATTTTTATCAATAGGATCTAGGGATGAGACCTAAATTCCTACCATTTTTATTTGGGATGTGTACCAAATTATTTCTATTTTTGTCAATAGGATCTAGGGATGAGACCTAATTTTCTACCATTTTTATTTAGGATGTGTACCAAATTCTTTCTATTTTTGTTATTTCTATTTTTAGGTTTTTAGGGTTTCCTATCCCTTTCATTGTGATTTTCATTTTTTAGGGTTTCCTACCCGAATTGCTATTTTTCCATTTTTAGGGTTTCTTACCCTAATTGCTATTTTTTTTATTTTTTCTCTTTCCAAGATAAATATGGCAAATGAAAATATTCCCACTATACCAGTGGTAGTATTCCAAATATAGCAGTGTGCATCCAAACATGGCAGTAATCATCCAATATAGCATGTGAGCATGTGTAGCAGACAAATATGGCAATTATGTGGCATCCAAACATGTCAGTGAGCATCTAAAACACTCATGATGCAAAATTCAACGGTATAAATCATTCTTGATGGTAATCTAACCGTTCAAAATCATTTAATCACTTCTGATAGCAATCTAATGGTTCAGATCGCTCAAGACAATAATCTAACCATTCGAAAATCATTTAAAATCAATCATGATAAAATCCAATGGTTCGGATCACTCAAAATCATAATCTAATGGTTCAAAATTAAATTTGACATCCAATGGTTCATATTCAAATTACCTTAAATTTCAAGCTAATGGGATCAAATTTCATATAAATTGCAAACATGTGGTGGGATCAATTTCATAAAAATTAAAATCATGTGAACCAATTTTAATCACATTCAATTTAAAATATATGGAGTCAATCACATGGTATAATTTAATCATTAAAATTGCAAATCACATGGTCATAATCTAAACTCATTAAAATTTCAAGTCTCATGGTCATGTGGGATGTTGTAGTGGTGTACAGTAATGAAGGTGGATTTTGAGAGTAGTGGAGAGCTGACAGAAAGTGGGATTAAAGTGAGATGGGAGATGAAGGTATTCGGATTAGGTGGTAGCAAGGGGGTGTTGAATGGTGCAAGTGTTGGTGAATGGAGATGGTTGTTTGGCTAATGATTGTACACATGTGTGGGATTTGAAAAAAGGATATGCAGATGTTGTATGGGAAAGTGATCTGTAGGGATTTTAAGATGGATTTGCAACAAGTGGCTTGTTGGACTGGGGTGAATCAGGTAATGGAGTTATGTCGGTGGTTTGGGTAATAAAGCCAAATAGATTCAAGTAAGCAGATTGGGTTTGGGATGATAGGTGGATTAACAAAGGATTGACAAGTGGCATGGTGGTGTGGAAGATAGATTTGGATCTTGGGTTTTGCAGGAATGAGGGTATCAATGGAGACTGCAAATGCATTGGTCGATGATTGGGTAATGGTGATAAACGGGAAAATAACAAAGGAGGGGGAGGGGCTTACCTCGAGTTGCAGGGAGTTCTCTCTCCCTCAGCTTTTTCTCTTCTCTTCCTCCTCTGTCCCGCAGCTCTCTCTCTCCCCAAAACCGAAAAATCCCCCTCTCTTCACGTCCCCTCACCTCTCTTTTATATTATTCTTCTTTCCTTCTTCTTCACTCAATCTTTTTCTCACTCTCAATCTTTCCTTTTTCCTTTCTTTCCCAATTTTCCCAAAATAGAAAAAACTCTCTCTCTCTCTCTCACGTCAATCTCTCATTTCCTTTTCTTCCTCTTCTTTCCTTCTTCTTCACTCAATCTCTCTCTGATCACTCTCAATCTTTCTCTCAATAGAAAAAAAAATCCCTCTCTCTATCTCTCACGTCTCTCTCACTCTCAATCCCTCCTTTTTTTTTTATTTCCTTTTTTTCTCTTCTCTTTCTTTCCTTTTCTTCTCTTCTCTTCTTTCTTTCCTTTTCTTCTCTTTTCCTTTCTTTCCTTTTCTTCTCTTTTTCTTTCTTTCATTTTTTCTCTTTTTCTCTTTCTTTCCTTTTCTTCTCTTCTCTTTTTTCTTTCCTTTTCTTTTCTTTTTCTCTTTCTTTCCTTTTCTTCTCTTCTCTTTTTTTCTTTCCTTTTCTTCTCTTTTTCTCTTTCTTTCCTTTTCTTCTCTTCTTCTCTTTCTTTCCTTTTCTTTTCTTCTTCTCTCTCTCTTTCACGTTTTCTTTGAAAGTTCTTTCTTTTTTTTCCCTTTTTTCTTTTGTTTCTTTCTCTTTCTTTTTATTCTCTCTCTTTCTCTTATTCTCTCATATTCTCTTTTTCTTTTTTTCCTCAATCTCTTTTGGATTTTATCATTTATATATAATAATATATATTATATACATATATACACACATATATATATATATATATATATATATATATATATATATATATATATATATATATACACATATATATATATATATATATATATATATATATATATATAATATATATATAATATATAAATACTATGCACATAGATGAACCGGTTCGAAATGGGTTGAGACCGACTTAGGTTGGACCGAGTTAAACTAATATGGGTTGAGCTAGGTTGGACCAAAACCGGCTTGAACCTGAGTTGACCGGATTGATTGGAATTAACTGGGTTTTCTCTCCTTGTCATTTCATGGATCATTTCCGCTGTCATCCCGCATGGAATTTTTCGATGGCCTCTATTCCAAATTTTTTTTGCGTTCATTTTGTAGAACATTAAAAATGAAGAATATAGGAACTGGAATCACCTCATTTGGAAGTAAAATGATCAACTTATGAATTTTTGAAGTTTAAGCGGACCAATTATCGATAATTTGGCTGACCATTCTGCATGAGATCCTTCGGAGGCTTCTACCGGAAATATTTTTCGTCCACTTTGTAGAGCACTAAAAATGGAACATAATGAGACTGGAATCACCTGATTTGGATATGGGATGATCAAAATATGAATTTTTGAATATTAAATGACCATTTCCATATGTAATTTTGCATGGGACCCTTCAGAGACTTTTACCCGAGATTTTACACGTTCACTTTGTAGGACATCACAAATGAAGAACAATGGCCTTGGAATCGTCTGAATCCGACGTAGAACAGAAAAGATATGAAGCTTTGAAGTTCTAACGATAATTTTGCATGAAAGCTTGCATGAGACCCACTAGTGACTTCTACCTGGGATTTTTTACGTCCACTTTGTAGAACATCATGAATGAAGAATAATGGCATTGGAATCATCTGAATCCGATGTCGGATGATGAAGATATGATGATTTGAAATTCAAACAATCCGACTTACGATAATTTGCATGAAGGCCCCTGGGATTATTTATAATAATTTCATAAACCTCCCTTGTACGTATCATCTGACTAAAATGATCATATCTTCTTCATTTGATGTCAGAATCGAGCAATTCTGGTCTCATTTCGAAGATAATTCTATGACCTATGCATCCATGCAAAATTATAACCCATGACCTTGTTGTGGACCCATTGAAAACTTCCTCAAATTCACAAATCCATTGAAAACTTTCTCAAATTCACAGTAAAAAATCCAAACTTTCGATCATCTTTCTCCTTTTGTTGTCCACATGCCCGCAGGACTTTGTTTAGCTGGGATGGCAAAAATGGGGTGCTTACAGGTGTTTGTTGATTTTCATGACTCACAGTTGGATGATATCTCCATCCAGGGTTGTATGAGTTTGAGTATGGATTGTACTTTTGTTGAGGTTGCCCTTGAAATCCTCCCATAGTATTTGTTTGTTGGACTGGTGTATCTTCTTGAAGTGTGGGATACATATCCATAGCATGATTGATAGATGAACAAATGCCACATGCCTTCACTATTTGTAAATTTTCTATAACCAATTGTCTCATCAAAGAAGTTATATCATAAATCTGACGTTCAAGGTTCGATGTACCTACCTCATTAACTTTCTTCGATGTTTGTTCCATCTTTGTACCAAACTACTGTGAATTTACCACCATATTAGAAATTAATATCTTTGTGGCTTTCGGAGTTTTGTCAACTAAAGCTCCCCCACTAGCAGCATCCACCATATTCTTCCCCATCAGTAACAACCCTTCATCAAAATACTGAACCAACAGCTGATCACTAATTTAATAGTATGGACAGCTTGCGGAAAGCTTCTTAAAGCGATCCTAATACTCAAATAATGTTTCTTCATGATGTTGTTGAATTTCACATATCTCTTTCCTTATATTTACCATGAAATATTTCTCTAAAAATTGGCATTTCATCTCATTCCATGAATTGATTGTACTGGAGGGAAGGTAGTACAACCAATCTTTAGCATATTCATCTAAAGAGAATGAAAAAGCGCGCAGCTTAATCTGTGTCTCTGAAATACCTTGCGGTTTCATGCTAGAGCATACCACGTAAAATTCCTTCAAATGCTTGTGAGGATCTTCTCCTGCATGACTACGAAATTTGGGTAATAAATGTATTAGTCCTAATTTCGATTCAAATGGCGCTTTTAGATTTGGGAATTCAATACACAAAAGTTGTTGGTTTAGATCAGGAGCAGCCAGCTCCTTCAGGGTCTTATTTTCAGCCATGGCTTCCTCCATTAACAGCTCACTAGAAACTATATCAGAAAGAATCACTCCTTCCAATGTTGAAACCGGGTCTGCCAGAATTTGCTTAACTTCTTTCCTTAATTGGTGCAATGTTCTTTTGGGTTCTGGATCAAATAACAATTCACCAAGATTGGAAGATTGAGTCATTAATCAAGACACCCATAAAATAGATCAAAAACTTAAAGAAAAAATAAATAAATAAGAGCTAACTTAAAAAAAATTCCAAAGAAAAATTCTAACTGACAACACAAAGTGCACGAAACCCAAGTAAAATTAAAAATATTAAATCTTGATTTTTTTTATTTATGATCTTTTAAATAAGCTTCTTGTAGCTCCCCAAAGTCGTCCGAAACTTCGTGCTCAAGCAATACCTGTCGGAAAAATCACGAACACTTGAAACATAGAAAACTTCATACGAAGGTAAGAACACAAATGACTATTATTAAACTAAATTAACTGAAACTCTAAAGAAAATGAAACCAATCACAATCTGATTAAAACTAGTGCCCAACAATGGCGTCAAATTTTGATGCATGTCGAGCATAACCAAATATTAATTACTCTACTCACACTGGATAGTAACGACAAGCAAAGGTCAATCCACAGAGACTGGTTAATCAGATTTATGATTTAACATCTCAGACAATTAACAAGAATGGGGGGGGATTTAAAATTTCTTATCTTCAAATTAACTATCCTAATCATAAATTACTAAGAACCGAATTTAGTCACAAAAATCCATTGACGACAATATCGACTCAAAGAGAAATATTTTCGGTTGTAAAATTGATCATTGACCGCACATAAATACGTTACTCTCTATTCGAATATTCAACCAAAGACTATCAAAAAGCATGAAAGTTTTCAACCTTCAATATAAATTAATATGGGTTAAGAACCTAATTAATTCTTATCAATAAATCAGTTGGTATTAAGTAATCCTCATGAATCTACTGATAACATTACATTCTCAGAAAGAGTTAAAGATGAACAATAACCTAACAAGCATAAGACTATTTAGCTCATTCTACGTTCTTTTAAACAAGTAACAGAAATTTGGATCACAACCGTTTTACTTAATTGCTAATCTTCTTGGATATTATAACAATTACAAATTATGCATTCAGGTTAGCTATAAACCACACAATTCAATCGATTAATAGGTCTCTTAATAAATTGAATCATGTAATCATTCACATAAAGAACCAAGAAACGCAGATACTCGAATAAAAAAAATTAAATTAAGAATTAGAGTCTCACAACTTTGTTAACCCGATTGAACTCCCCTTGAATCGACAAGATAGCTTAGTCAGCCATAGAAAATCAATAAATCTTCTTCTCCAAAAGAATTCCTCACAAAAAAAAAAAATACTTTTTAAACTAAAACTCAAAACTCAAAAATAAACTAAAGAAAAGAGAGGAGAGTCCCTTTTCTAATGGACGTTCCTCGTTTATAGAATAAAGGGAACGTCCATAATGGGGCTTCTTTTTTCTTTTCTTTTTTTCTTTTTTTGTAATTTTTTAAAACAAATCTTTTCCCTTTTAAGAATTACAAAATTTAAAAATAACTAACTAATTTAGGAAAACTATGCTGGGAACTTCTATTCCCCAAAGATTGCTTCAATGGAATCTTGTGGTTGGATGCTCCTTCCTTTTTTTTTTTCCTCATCAAGCAATATATGAAGACCTACAAAATTTGGCTGATTTCCATGATAGGGAATTTGTTAGAGACCCTGCACAAAATGAGAATATTCAGAATGTTAGAACCATAGTTAGTTAAAACGGGAACGGCAAAAAAACAAAACGGAACGGAACGGGTTTTAAACGGAGTAAAACAAAAACAGTACGATAAAAAAAAAGATCAAACATTTCAAGAACGGCAAAAAAACAAAAACGGACGATACAGGTTTTAAACGGATCAAATTTAATACGGTATGGTAAAAAAAAACGACAATATACACCCATGAATTGAAGAATTATATTAATGGAACATGTAAATCTATTGAAAAATCATACCTAAATCAATAAGAACAGATGACATTTATAAAGTGTTTGGCCATAAAATGGTGAGAATTATCATCTTCAGTCAAGTAGTTAATTGATGTTTTATGTTTGTCCAAGACTCTAAGCATGAATCCATATGGGGAGAGAGAGAGAGAGAGAGAGAGAGAGAGAGAGAGAGATCAATGGTGGCTTACAATATACAATTGTTATAACCCATAACCCACACCCCACCCTAACAAGTAATAAAGTAATGAGTTTATAAACAATTATGAGGAAGTGACAGCCTTTAATCCCACATAGGTTACATGTAGAAAGCAATAAAAATATTAAACGATATGGGATTAATCGATTCATTATTTATTAAAGATGTAGGTTAAAATACATTAAAATACGGATACGGTACAATATGAGTTTTAAACGGGTTTTAAATGGCAAGGCTTGGAGTATGGAGTATTTTAAAAAAATTTGAGATCAATACGACAATACACGTATTAAATGGTTGAGTACGGTACGGTAGTATGGTACACGTTTAAAACGAGTTTTAACTAACAGAGGTTAGAACTTTATTATCTTTTAGCAAGTATTCACAAAGTTTTTAAAATATTCCAAACTTCTAAATTAATTTTAATCAACTCAATAAGGCATAAAACATATTAAAAAGCCTAATGGAACAGGAACAAAAATATAGAAATTACATACGTATCAATATCCTATTTATGATAGTTAGTTGTGCCCCATAATGTAAGTAAGCAAACCGAATGACTGAACCTGACTTTTGTCAAGAGCAACTATTAGTGTGTCCAAACTGCCATCAAAAGCATTTAGAGCATACATTTAGCCCATCTGTGAGAGGGTGAGTTGTGCCACTGGCCGTTTTGTTAAACCACCACCTCCAACCGTAGGTTGGATTTCCCAACCATTGGAAAAGAACCAGGGATGTCCAACGTCCTTTGTTCCACTGCCCAAAGATGCTTTCCATTCCAGATCTTAGCACCCTAAAAGAACCCTTTAAGGGGGTGTTTGATAACACTCCAGAAGTTGGATTCTGACTTCTAGAGTATAAATGGAGTAGAAGCCTATTTGGTAATCCGGTTCGGACTTCTGGAGAATCCATGGGTAAACAAGCTCCAAATGAGCTCCAGAATCCAATTTTTTGGAGCATAAAATAGATGCTTTTTGACTTCGAAGTAAAAATTTTGGAGTAAAAAAATCACCCCACACTACTACTACCAACCACCACTACCACCCACTACCACAACCACCACCATCCACCAACCACCACCGCCACCACCACCACCACCCACCGCCTCCACCACCACCACCACCACCACCGCCTCCACCACCACCACCACCATCACCACCACCGCACCACCACCACCCATCGCCACCACTACCCACCACCACCACCATCCTTGACCACCACTACCCACCGCCACCACCACCAACCATCACCCACCACCACCCCCCACCACCACCCCCCATTGCCACTACCACCACCACCACCATCAACCATCACCCACCACCACCGCCACAGCATCCACCACCACCCCCCATTGCCACCACCACTGCCACCACCATCCACCACCACCCACCGCCACCACCACCAACCATCACCCACTACCACCACCACCACCCATCGCCACCCACCCACCGCCACCCTTTGCCACCACATCCCACCCACCACCACCGTCATCAACCATCACCACTCACCACTAGTGCCACTATCCGTCACCCACCACCACCACTCTGGAGTCCATGACTAAATTAAGTTAACAAACATGTTTCTACTCCCTTATACTCCTGAATCCTTTTGAAGTTGGAGTAGAAATTTGAACCAGAAGTGGGAATCCCAGAGTTGAAATTTTATCAAACAGCCTCTAAGTTCTCCGCCCTCTCTCGAAGTCCGACTTTAGATTCACATCCTTTCACAGGGCTGGTGTCGAAGTGGTAGTTGTCAGAGACAAGTAGAATAGTGGTTGTGCTGGCTGCCACAACACCCCACCCAAATTTGCAGAGGATGAATCGACTGAACAGCATCATTGTAAATATTGTAATTTTAGTGCTGGATGAGAAATCACCCATGAAAAAGAGTACTCATTTGGAGTTGGAAACTGAACCTTAAGCTGGGATTTCCATGAAATTTCAACAAGATTAATACTGACCCCATAGGCAAACATCAAGGTTGCAAGATAACTGATGTTCCTTAAAGATAACCAGAAATTCATGTTTTCTATCATTCCCATTTTAATTTTCTCCTTCCTCTTCCTTTCCCTCCTACTTTCTGCCTTAATATACCAGCACATTCTCTAACAGATTCCACATGTAAGAATCTCCAGCAATACTACACCTATGGAATTCAGATTAGTGTTACCAAAGAATTTGACTTGTTACACCTTGAAAACACTATCGAGGCTACCCATGCATACCGTGCCATCTTTACCATCTTCGACCAAAGATCCCCAATAGTTCAAGAAGTTTGTTATGCACCTGACAGGTCCTCTGTGATCTTGCAACACCGCCAGGGATGAGTGCTGCCCATCTCGCTCCCTTGCCCAAATCTTACTCCTGAGATCAGCAGCACAACTCACCACGTAATTAGCAATGTTGGCTAGGCACATGGCAGTGTGACTATGCACACTTAGGGGCTGTTTGTTAAAACTTCAACTCTGGGATTCTTACTTCTGGTTCAAATTTATACTCCAACTTCAAAAGGATTCAGGAGTATATAGGAGTAGAAACATGTTTGTTAATCTAATTTAGTCATGAACTCCAAATGGTGTTGGTGGGTGGTGGATGGTGGCACTAGTGGTGAATGGTGATGGTTGGTGACGGTGATGGTGGGTGGGAGGTGGTGGTGAAGGGTGGTGGTGGGTGGTTGGTGGTGGTGGCGGTGGTGGTGGGTGGTAATGGATGGTGGTAGTGGTGGTGGTGGGTGATAGTTGGTGGAGGTGGTGGGTGATAGTTGGTGGAGGTGGTGGGTGGTGGTGGCGGTGGTTGGTGGCTGGTGGTGGTGGCGATGGTAGGTGGCGGTGGTTGGTGGTGGATGGTGGTGGCGGTGGTGGATGGTGGTGGTGGTGGTGGGTGGTTGGTGGTGGTGGCGACGGGGGGTGGTGGTGGTGGCGATGGTGGTGGGTGGTTGGTGGTGGTGGCGATGGGGGTGGTGGTGGTGGAGGTGGTGGGTGGGTGATAGTTGGTGGTGGTGGTGGGTGGTGGTGGTGGTGGTTGGTGGCTAGTGGTGGTGGCGATAGTAGGTGGCAGTGGGTGGTAGTGGATGGTGGTGGCGGTGGTGGGTGGTTGGTGGTGATGGCGACGGGGAGTGGTGGTGGTGGCGGTGGTGGTGGCGGTGGTGGTGGGTGATAGTTGGTGGTGGTGGTAGGTGGTGGTGGCGGTGGTTGGTGACCGGTGACTGGTGGTGGTGGCGATGGTAGGTGGCGGTGGGTGGTGGCAGTGTGGTGGTGGTGGTGGTGGTGGCGGCAGTGGGTGGTGGAGGGTGGTGGCGGTGGTGGGTGGTGGTTGGTGGCTGGTGGGTTGTGGTGGTGGTAGTGGTAGTTGGTGGTAGTAGTGGTGTGGGGTATTTTTACTCCAAAATTGTGCTCTGAAGTCAAAAAGCATCTATTTGATGCTCCAAAAAATTGGATTCTAGAGCTCATTTGGAGCCGGTTCACTCATGGATTCTCCAGAAGTCTGAACCGGGTTACCAAACAAGCTTCTACTCCATTTATGCTCCAGAAGTCAGAATCCAACTTCTGGAGTGTTACCAAACACCCCCTTAGGGTCCCACCGTACTGTAACTGGTGTGCAAACCAACTCCTGAGCTAGTAGTGGACATATCCGTGCATCTTCCTTACAGTATCACACCATCGGTGGTGAGGGTCAGAGCCTTCACCGGGGAGTACATTATGAAGAGGCTGATCGTGAGGGCATGTTGTTGGCGATCACCGCTGCCGTTGCAGAAATTCCTCCGCCACACCCTGATGGTGGCGTTGTTGAAAGTTGTGTAGAGGACATCATTGTCTTTGCCCACTATGATAGCTTTGATTGGCTCAGGATGAACTTGGATGGCCTGGATGCATTTGAGGTCCGAGATTTGCCATACTTTCATGTGTAAGTTGGGTGGCCCACATGCCACCTGGCCCCACCTAAGTTGGATGATTAGCATTAGGATCCTAGGACATGTGGCACCCAGATCACCGTCCATCCTTGATGGAAGGAGATGGTTAGTCTATAAATACTAATGGGTAGGGTCCTATGCACACTGATAAAAATTGAGAACTCCATCCCGTTCTTTGTTTGGGAATACAGTCAGTGCATAGAAATCCTTCCCCTCTCTCTTCTCTTTGTTTGTGGAGCAGGGCATATCAGAGTATGTCAAGAGGACATCGGTTGGACGGACAATGGTTGGAACAAGTCACATTGGAGGTATTTATCTTCCGCATTAATCTTCAGTGTAGAGATGATAAAGTCTTACATTATGGTATCAGAGCAGGATTTCAGCCACCCATCCACCGATCTAATGCGTTAAGAATCGGTTTTAATTAATTAAATTTTGTTTTTTATTTTTATTTTATATGGTTTTGGCCGGCCGCGCTAGGAGTAGCAGGCCAGCCTGTAAGGGCCAACTGACCGTGGCCATGCGCAGCCAGCAGGCTGCCGCAAGCTAACTGCTGTTTTGTCGTGGGATTTAATCCCTCTTTTCTCTCTCTATCTCTCCGGCCATTTGGAGGTGTTTTGGTGGTGACCGGTTCTTCACCGGATTAGTTTGGGAGTGCCGGATATTCTGGTACATCCCTGGCGCCGCCGTTGCTAGTTTCGGTGGTCTGATAAGAGAGAAAGATTAAAATCATAAGGATGGCAATTTTGGTAAATTTGATAGAATCTTTGGTTAAATATAAAGGATTTAGGGTTTTTTAAGTGCTCTCGGTTCAACCCGATTCTAGAAAATGAACCGGATAGAGAAAACCCGGTTACAGGTTGAACCGAAGCAACCCAAATCCGTGACCCGAACCATACCCATATGGGTTGACATGAAACCCATTTTATGTACCGGATATGGACCCGTTTGGGTGGGCCGGAAAGAACCGTTTCGTTTCGTTTTGTTTTTAGTCTGACCTAGAATTTTCTTTTTAAACCAAATGATTCTGTTATACAGATGGTGACGTTTAATAATTTTGGATTATCTTTATTATATATCACCATATTATAGTTATGAACCGAACGTCACTGTATATGTGACTGCACTTTTGATGACAGTTTGTTCTGAACGTCACTAAAAGATCAAGAACAGTGACTGTTTTGTTATGACAGTGTGTTCTGAACGTCGCTAAAAATATAGTTTCCTTTTAGTGACATTTACAGACAGAACGTCACTGTATCTATAAACATAACAGAATGTATTAAGCACTGTTTTAGTGACATTTGTAGACAGAACGCTACTGTATATAGATATACATAACAGAATGATTTATCTTACTGTTTAGTGACATTACAGAATAAACGCCACTAAATATATGAATACAGTGAGGTTGTTTTGAGTCACTGTTTTAGTGACAGTAACAAACGCCATTAAAAGTCAGTGTTAAATAAAAGAATAAGCCATTAGGAACTCTTTTAAGATTATTAGGCTTATATTAACACTTATGAATGTTTGTTTAAAGGATGCCATAAATGATTAAAATGCCCTTATAATAAAGTTGTGTTAAAAATCAAGAAAACCATTAGGTTTATTTTTTAACACATATAAGTGTGTTTTTTCAGGATGTCATAGATGACAAATATGCCCTTATAATAAATTTTTGTGTTAAAATTAAGGAAATAATTAGTTTTTTTTTTTAACACATGTAAGTGCTTATTTAAGGATGTCATAAAAGAATGAAATACCCTTCTAGTGGTAGGCATCAGAAAATTACATCTTTTGCATTGGGGCTGGATATTATCCCCACAGGGAAATATTCTTTTCTTATGTGAGAAGATGGAATAAGGTAGAATGTGAAACTACAAGACAGTGGGAGCCTTCTTCTGCCTACAGGTGTGGAACAACCTTTTGAATTGTAGTGTAGCATTCTAGTCTTATTAATACAAACCTAGACAGATGTAGACTATAATCTTAGCCCACAGGTAATTTTGTAGGATACATTAGTCTGTCACTTAAGTTTGATGTCAATCAACTTAGTGTAAAGTTTCACATACTAAAATTGATTATAAGTTCAGCCCACAGGCAGATTATAATTAATTTTAGTGTGTTATTGATTATTGACGTGGGTTGATATCAGTATAAGGTTGTACGCCAATAAATCTAAACTTCTTTATTGTTGTTTGCAGTTTATGACCAGAACACTCTCCCAATGCTTACTGGGGAAACTATCCAGATTGGAAAGAAAAGGTGTATATAACTCTAGGGTGCATGGATTTGGATTTGACGCTTCGTGAGGATCAACCTGCTGTTCTTACAGACTTTAGTACGCCAACCCAAATTGCTCACCATGAAAAGTGGGAACGGTCTAACAGATTAAGCTTAATGATTGTCATGAATAATATTGATAAGAGCATCAGAGGTTCAATACCTGAATGTAAAACTGTTCAAGAATACATGAAGCAATTGAAGCTCAGTTCGAAAGTGCTGACAAGGCATTAGGCTGCACCATATTAGAGCAGTTAAGCACCATAAAGTACAATGGTAAGAAAAACGTGCGTGAGCATATCATGCACATGAGGGATTTGACTTCTAAGCTAAAAATTTTGGATATTGACATACAAAAAAATTTATTAGTGACATTCATATTTAATTCTCTCCCAAAGCAATATGATACTTTTAAGGTATCCTATAATACACAAAAGGCAAAGTGGACAGTAAATGAGTTACTGAACATGTGTGTACAAGAAGAGGGGAGACTTAAGGCAAACAATATGAAAAGTGCACATCTAGCCATCAGTTCTAGTTACAAAGGGAAAAATAAATCCTTCAAGAAAAAGAATAAGGGAAATGTACCAATAAAGAATGATGGTACCAAAACTCTTCCCAAGTGCTTTTTCTGCAGGAAGAAAGGACATATGAAGAAATATTGCCCTAAGTACATAAACTGGTTGGAAAAGAAAGGTAATTCCTTATACTCTTTTGTATGTCATGAGTCCAATTTTATTGATTCTCATTCAAATAATTGGTGGATTGATTCTGGATCATCAATCCATGTGGCCAATACCATGCAACGCTTTCTGCAGACAATACTTTCAAAAGAAACTGAGAGACATATCCATTCAGAAAATCGGATGAAATCTCAAGTAAAAGCTATAGGTGTCTATAGATTGATATTGCAATCCGGATATGTGTTGGATTTAGGAGAAACCATTTATGTTCCATCTTTTGCAAAGAATCTGATTTCTATTTCTAGATTAACACCTTTGGGTTATGTGTTTAATTTTTCTAGTACAGAAATAAGGATTTTAAAAAAATGATGTATTCATCGGTTTAGGTTCTTTAGTTGATGGTTTATTTCTCTTAAATCTAGATCCAACATATGAAAGTAGTTTACTCTCTATAAATAATATTGGCATAAAGAGAATGAATGTGAATGAGAAATCCTCTCAGTTGTGGCATCTTAAATTAGGTCACATATCTAGTGACAGAATTAAAAGATTAGTGAATGATGGAATCCTTGAAACTCTTGATTTCACTGACCTAGGTTCTTGTATAGACTGCATCAAGGGAAAACAGACTAACAAAACCAAGAAAGGTGCCAGAAGGTCAACTGAACTACTAGAAATCATACATTTAGATATATGTGGTCCATTTTCCACTCCCTATCTGAATGGTCAGAGATACTTTATATCCTTCATTGATGACCATTCTAGAATTCATGTATCTCTATCTTTTAGTTCATAAAGATGAGGCATTAGAAGCCTTTAAGAACTTCAAGACAGAAGTACAGAAATAGACTGGAAAAGTGATCAAGATCGTAAGATCAGATAGAGGAAGGGAATACTACGGTAGAACCACATAATATGGTCAAAGACCTGGCCCTTTTGCACGGTATCTTCAAGAGCAAGGTATTGTACCACAATATACCATGCCTGGATCTCCGGATCAAAATGGTGTTGCTGAAAGAAGGAACCGTACACTTATGGATATGGTCAAGAGTATGATTAGTAACTCTAATCTACCTTTGAAATTGTGGAGTGAAGCTCTTAAAACAGCGGTATATATCTTGAATAGGATACCATCCAAGTCGGCCAAAACTCCTTTTAAGTTATGGAATGGATGGAAACCTAGTTTGAAGCATACTCGCATATGGGGCTGTCAAGCCGAAATAAGAGTCTACAATCTACATCTTCAGAAGTTGGACCCTAGAACAGTCAGTGGATATTTCATTGGCGATTCTGAAAGATCAAAGGGTTATAAGTTTTATTGTCCCTCATATAGTCTTACCATTGTAGAGTCTAAAGTTGCTAAGTTCTTAGAGGATGGCGACAACAGTGGGAGTGTACATGGTCAAAACATTGAGTTCAATGAACAAGTTGTATCGATAATTCCTTCTACATCTAATGGTCAGGGTTTTATCCCTTTACCAGTGGTACCTGTGGTTTATGAGACACCACAAGCTCATGATGAAGTACCACATCAAGATACGCCACATCAGGAACCAGTTGTCGCTGAACCTGTGGTTCAGAATCAAGAAACCAATAATGAGCCACAAGTTTTAAGGAGATCCTCAAGAGAAAGAAAATCGACAATCCCTTCAGATTATGAAGTGTATCTCCAAGATCGTGAAACTGACGTTGGAATAAATGATGATCCGACATCATTTTCACAGGCTATGGGTTGTGTAGAATCCATTTTATGGCAAGATGCCATGAAGGATGAAATGAAATCTATGTCAAAGAATCTAGTATGGGAACTTGTAGAATTGCCTAAGAACACCTCTACTGTAGGGTGTAAATGGGTTTTCAAAACTAAAAGGGACCCACATAGCAATATTGAAAGATACAAGGTTCGACTTGTGACAGAAGATTATAATCAGAAGGCTAACATTGATTATAAATAAACCTTTTCGTCCGTGTCTAGAAAAGATTCTTTGGGGATCATTATGGCACTGGTGGCTCACTATGATCTTGAGCTGCACCAGATGGATGTCAAGATGGAATTTTTGAATGGTGATCTGATTGAGGAGGTATACATGGATCAACTTGAAGGTTTTTACTTTGGATAAATGTGATCATCTAGTATGCAAGCTTAAGAAATCCATATATGGATTGAAACAAACTTCCCTATAGTGGTATTTGAAATTTGATAGCACGATTACTTCCTACGGTTTTGTGGAGAATCGAGCTGATCAATGTATTTACATAAAGATCAAGGGAACTAGTTTCATCATACTTGTATTATATGTGGATGGCATTCTTATAGCTAGCAATGATCTAGGGATGCTACACGAGACTAAATATTTCTTGACCCAAAACTTTGACAAAAATGATATGGGTGAAGCCTCCAATGTCTTAGACATAGAGATTCACATGGACAGTTTTCTTAAGACCTTAGGACTGTCCTAGAAGGGTTATATTGACAAGTTTTGGAACGGTTCAAGATGAAGCAATATTCATCAAGTGTAGCACATCTTGTTAAAGATAACAGACTTAGTCTGGAGCAATGTTCGAAGACCAATCTGAAATAGCAAACAATGCAAAATATCCCTTATGCATCAGTAGTAAGCAATTTGATGTATGTTCAAGTCTGTACCAGACCTGACATCTCATATTCAGTGGGAGTATTAGGTAGGTTTCGAAAGAATCCTGGTTTGCCACATTGGACAATAGCAAAGAAAGTACTGAGGCACCTACAGGGCGTCAAGGATCACATGCTCATATATAGACATGTTGATGTTTTGAAGCTAATCAGTTACTCAGATTCAGATTTTGCTAAATGTGGAGATACAAGGAAGTATACTTCTGGCTTCATTTTTGTTTGTTAGAGGAGTAGTGTCTTGGCGCAGCGTAAAGCAACCTAAGACAGCTTTCTTCTATTATTGAAGCGGAAGTAGTGGCGTGCTATAAAGCAATTTCTCAGGCAGTATGGTTGAGGTAGTTTATCACAGTTTGGAGGTCATAAGTTTTATTGAAAGACCTATAAGGATTTACTGTGACAATACTGCAGCAGTACGTCTCTCTAACAATACATGCTTAGTGAGTCGCTGCCAACACATTGAGATAAAGTATTTTGTTGTTAAAGAAGACATTCGAGATCATTGTGTTCAGATAAAACATATTGACACTAATGATATGATAGTTGATCCTTTCACTAAAGGGCTTCTGCCCAAGGTGTATGTAGTTCACGTGGATCATAAGGGGCTATGTAAATCATTAAGTTTTTTAAATGTTTTATTTATGATATTGCAATATAAAGTTTTGACGACTCGAAATAAAGTTATTTCTTTTCCTGTCATTTATTTGGTTGTATACATAAAGTTTTGGAATGACAGACGCCTATAAAGTTTTCTAGGCAATAAAGTTTGACCCTTGAATCGATTATTGAATTGAATCTATAAAGTAGGGTAGTCAAAATTGAGGTTCATCGTAAAATAAACAATCTATTGTAATACATGGAAGGAAGTGTTTCCATTGTACTTTAATACCGGGACATGTACCGCCATGATTCATGGGTTGGGAGTTTTATGATGAACATAAAGAACAAATCCATAAAGAAGGATCCGAAAATTATTGTATGGCCATACATCATGTTAATAACCATAAAGTGGCTTGCCATGTGGCAATATGGGCCAAGTGGGAGAATGTAAGTTGGGTGGCCCACATGCCACCTGGCCCCACCTAAGTTGGATGATTAGCATTAGGATCCTAGGACATGTGGCACCCAGATCACCGTCCATCCTTGATGGAAAGAGACGGTTGGTCTATAAATACTAATGGGTAGGGTCCTATGCACACTGATAAAAATTGAGAATTCCATCACGTTCTCTGTCTGGGAATACAATCAGTGCATAGAAATCCTTCCCCTCTCTCTTCTCTTTGTTTGTGGAGCAGGGCATATTAGAGTACGTCAAGAGGACATCGGTTGGACGGACAATGGTTGGAACAAGTCACACTGGAGGTATTTATCTTCCGGATTAATCTTCAGTGTAGAGATGATAAAGTCTTACATCATGGTCTCACTGAAGCCGAGTTAGGAGGTCGTCTGTCTCAAGAATCTCCAATAATATCCCATTCTTATCTGCACTTTCAACTAATTTGGAGGTTGATTCAGAGGTTGGATCATAGAACGAGTTGAAATTTTTCACGAGGATGAACATTTTCTCAATGCTGCTCGAGGTGCTCAAGAAAATCGCCAATCGTAGCAAGCAGCACAGGAAGGTCACTCCAAACCCCGATTTCTCTTATGGGAAGAGGGCCACAATGAAATACGACCCGTCCCCCAGTGCCACCAAATACCCATTCCCAAACTGAAAAATATTTCCATCTAGTAGCTGCAAAACACGAAATGATAACTCGGATGCAGATATCAAAGGTGGATCCACGATCTCTGCAGGCACAACCAACTCCGAAATAAACTCCAAAATGGGATCGTGGAAGGTTAAGTCGGATGCGCCAAGGTTGTGGGTATTTCCACTACCGAATAGGAATGGGACAGGGGAGCCGTAAATCTGGCTAGAAAATTACAGAGTAAAGAAAAAATCGGGTCTATCATACGGAGGGGCAGGTAAGCAAAGGGCCTGTTCGAGCTAGAGAGATTTCAGAGGGTTGATGATCACTGGAGGGGGGCGGCCATGTAGGCGAACTAGGACAGTGACGAGGAGCTTGGCTGAGATGGGATTTGGCTCGAGAAGGAGCCGCGATATTACCGGCCAAGGACGATGAGTAACAGGGAATTTCTCTTCCTTCTCTTTCGGTAGGGGAGCTAGGTCGTCCGCTAAGGAAGGAGAACCAACGATTCTTGGAATAACCCTAATCGATTGTACTGGAATCCGGTTGCAATCGTCGACTATGATTCTGATGTCTGTTGCGAGGATAGCAGTCGGGGAGACATTGGTTGGAGCAATTGGGGTGGTTTTATTTGGCAGGGATTGGTTTTGGGTCTGGAGTAAGGGCTGGATTTGGGATTGGGGTTATGGTTGCAACTGGGATTGAGGTTGGGAAATCTATAACTGGGGTTGGATTGAGAGAATCGGGGGTTGTGAAAAATGGGTGGTCGGATTCGTCACGGACAACCAGCTCGGAGTGGGAATGGAGGAAGAATTAGGAGATATTGTGGTAACAGAAAGTTGTGGAGGATGGATGGTCGGTTGCAGAGGGTTGGGGATGGCCAATATGTTGGTAGTAGGTAGGGAAGGAACCCCAGACAGTCGCAAGAGCAGGAGTTTGTCAATCTTTACCTCTATGGAGGTCATGAGCCAGGAGAGCTCAGAGGAGACTTTCAGTTGTCTATCCATCCACACTTGATGAGAGTCCATGGGGACTCTCAATGAAAGCACCAAATGATATGCTCTGTATCAGTAATGGCTACTTTGAGGATAGCCGACCTCCAGGGAAGAAGAGAGTAGGAAGAAGATGATAAATTACGATTGTAATTGCTTACTTTGTATTCCATTCCTTTTCTATTTTATAGCTTATTACAATTTTAGAAGGTACCATTCAGCTACCATCCTACGGATATAACAGTTCCAACAACTTATAATCCTACGATTACTACCTTATGCCAGGAGGCGAGGGTGATCGTAACACCTCCTTCTATGTTCATTTTGCTGGAACTTCTACTGTGACGGTTACTAGGCTCAGCAAATGCATGGCTTAAATCAATGTATTCTGACTCTTCCTCACCTTTCTTACTCTTCTCTAATGCATCCGTCTCTACTTCACGGCTGGAAGCCGTGTTGGAACCACATGAGAAACGGTCAACCTGTTTTCTTGTCTAGCTTTATCGGAGTCATGGAACCTAGGAACTTGCTTGGGCTTCTACATATGATCTTTCAGTTCACTAAAATTTAACCTTGCCCCTCCCCCACCCCTCCGGCTATCTTTTGCCCCTCTTATTTTGACATCTCTCTCTCTCTCTCTCTCTCTCTCTCTCTCACACACACACACACACACACACCTAGATCAAGTTGTTGCATTCTTTCTCAAATTCCTGACATATAGTTCTCTGCTTTTTCTCAAATTCCCAAATTCGCAGATTGTAATTCTAAATTCGCGACTTCAACGATTGAACCATAAATCCAAGGAAAAGAGCAAGGAGAACACCACAGCCACCTAATCTGATGACAAATGTTCTAGCAAAGTTCACTTTGGCCAGAAATGGGTCGAGAGAGCGAAAGAGAATACGCATCCAAAAATCTGCCACTCCGATAATACCTCAAATTCTTGCATTTACATGGCGAGACTCCCCAATCTCGACAAGGAGTAGAACGGGAAAAACCCATTTTGGTTTTTAGGTATCTGTTATCTCTGTGCCTTAAAATCGGTGTTTTCCAGGTGTAAACTGAAGTCACTTATTTGGATCTTTGCTGGGAAGATTGGATTCTTGTGTTGTTGCTCTTCGCCAGTTGTGTCACACCCCGTGCCTGATATGTCAGAACTAAGGAATGTAACGGGATTACTCGCAAGCAAGTCAATCCCCTTTAGGATCACAAGTCATAGTATAGCAACCACTAATCCGCATACCAATCACACACAAAGTATAATCACATGATCAGAGTAATTAAACAAAGTAAAACATAATTATAAGCGGAAGTCTTTAAATTTAATCAATATGTAGCTGACGTCTAATGAAGTTATGGTAACATAAAATTATGAGTCTGATCCAAACTGAAAGTGTTTAAACTCAATTGTTCTATTAAAAGAATGGACCATGCCCCCAAATAAAATAACTACCTAGATACTAATGATAAAGTAAAGGACTCGTCATGCCTATGCATAGACACAATCATTGCACTCGCAACTGAAAATGTGAACATCCGCGTCACTATCACCATCAACGTCCTCCACACCAGATGGACGGTATCTTGGAGCATCCACGAAATCAATAATGGTTACACCTACATCATCTAAAATAATGTGTGCACACAAGGGTAAGCTTAACCACCGAGCTTAGTAAAAGAATCAAACATGCAACATACAAATGCATGATAGTATACTATGGTCAAGTCTAATAACTGAGAGTGCCAACTCAAGACCAGCAACTCGTACTCTCTCGGTTGCACAGCTCTCTGCCATAAAATGAATGAAACCTTCCTCGGACCGAATCACCATCCCCTAAGTATAGGTCTGGCGTCTTGGTCCTTGACCTCGACTCATCTCAAGTCCACCCACAGTGAATCAAGATGAGATGATCCTTTTCCATAATCAACTCGCCCTCCCATCACAATACTTCACAATGGGGAGCATCATAGCTACAATCATATCACCTTTTTATTGAACCTATGCCAATACATAACCCCCTATTGACTAGGGTTACAGTCATCAGGTAAAATGTGCAGCTAACCAAGTCCTCCTACCATTTCCATATTATTGGAACATGACCCAGCCAAGCTTCCGACTCTGTCCAATCCCCACATAAAACATCATGACCCGGGTAGGTTACATTGGTCAATGCAAAGCAGTGCGCAGTAAGAGGTTCTGAAAGCATCTCATACCACCCAATTCCACTTACCGAGTGTAACCAAACATCATGAATCAACCAGACCAGCAACACCTTTCATGGAAGGTTCGCCAAGTGTGAATTATTGGATGGTATGTTATCACTAAATTGATCAAATCACACATCATACATATCATCATAAGAAATAGAGATTGGATGTACATACACAAACAAAAGGTCTGATCCCCTTACCTAAGAGGCAAGTAAAATACACTATGTAGAGATGTTTGAGTAGATCCTTCTAGGTTCCTTCGTATCTCTATCAAATCATATTATTCAAGTGTTACTCGTTATTTAATCAACTTATGCCTAGATGATGATTGTCATAGTCCTTCATTAACCTTAGGTTACCGTTCCTAGGTCCATAGGTTAGGTCCATAGTAAGATAGACTTGCTGTCCATGTGAGGTAGATGACGTATGGATGGATGCTCATGCCTGACAGTGTCCATCCTCACCTCATAAGTTGCATAATACTAAGAAGGACTTTTGTTAAGACGCCCCAGGGGTGTGTGGAAGGTCATTACATAGTGGCATGGTCGTCCCCACCTCAGATTATTATTAACACCTCCATTTCCACCATGCGATCAATGGGTGCATGCATCATCCTGTGACTTCGAGCTCCACCTCCATCCTCCTCTCATCTGCCTTTGGCGGTGGCTTACTCCACTATGGAAACTTCTGGAGGTCTAGCTGTTTCACATAGTTCGATGTCCAAGTTTGATGCGGGATCCAATGCTACTGCAATCACATGGCCTCAGTCGTCCCATGTCTCATCCTCTGGTGGTCACGATTTTTTTAGATCTTTTGCAAATCTCAGTTATTCTGCAACGGGGGTTTTATAGGGCCAGCCAGGTCTTTTGCATGCTCAGTTACCTCCAGATGGATCTCGATCCACTGGTCTTCTCCCTGTTGAAACTCAGCTCCTGACGCCGAAAATGATGCCCCTAGGTATGACTGCACCACCCTATGATAGCACTCTGGTGTCTAATATTCCTCTCTCATTTTCTCAAAAGGCCCTTCTTTTTTATTTCTGAGTATAATCCGGATTTAATGCTATGTTTGGTATCCGGATGTTTGGTATCATTTTTGTTTTTGTTTTTTATCTATTTAACAAAAATCATTTTGAAAATAATTTTTGTTCAAAAATAAAATATTGTTTGGTAGCTATAATAAAAATAGATGGTAGAATGAAAAACAGATTTGGTATACTATGTCTAAAAATGATTTTGAAAGTCTTCATCTTCCTCTGTCATGGAGCGTCTATTCTTCTTCCTCTGTCAAGTGATCCAATCTCAATTGAGAAAGAAAAAATAGAAGAGGGGAGATAAAACATTAAGAAGGAAAAATTATATAATAAAAACGAAAACAAGGGAGACAGCGACTACTGTTTCAATGGAGACAAGAGAAGAATAATGAAACCCTAAAAGAACCCACATCAAATACATAGGGATTATGGAAAGAAATCAAACCAGAAACCATCTTTGGAGAAACGACATCGCCTCCATTGGAATGATTGTCGTCGTCGTCGCCGTTAGAGCTGTCTCTAGGACGAAGTTGCAGGTCTGCGTCTCTGTGCTTTACTTCCGTTCATCAACGAGAACAGTGTTTGAGGGTTTGATTTGGGGTGGTTTTATAAAGGGAAACTAAATTACTTTTTTTAACCTTTTTTTTCAACACATGTTTTAAGTGTTTTGAGCAAAACACAACAAAAATAATTTTTGACCAAAAATCAAAAAGAGGTTGAGACCTCTTTTTGAATTTTGACTTGTTTTTATTTTTATTTTTCATAAATAGCACTCATAAATTATGCCAAACCTCTTCAAAACTATAAATTTGAACAAAAATCAAAAACAAAAATGATACCAAACACAGTAGCCTCGGTTTTCTGGACACTAATCCCTAAGTTGTCTGATCTTACCCTTAATACAATATCTCCTATACCTCTCTCTATGGCCCCACCTCCAGTTCCTTTTGGGTCATCTCACAAATTGGTACCTTCAATCCATCCTTTTGTCGATGCCCATGATGCAGGCCCATCTGGTTTGGTTTCTATGTGTCCAGATCCAAGCCCACCATATCAACCAACTGTCCATTACCTTCTATTCCACCTTCCACTTACCCCACTCATCGACCAATATTATTTATGCCTTCTGCTAAAAGGCCACGACCAACTCCTGAGACTGAAAGTTAAATCTCTTTCCCAAGCAGGTTATTTTTTAACATTAGAACTCGTGGAGGCTGGGGGGATGCAGCCACATGGGGAGAAATGAAAATGCTCAGTTGGAACTGTCAAGGTCTGGGGAGTCCCTTGACAGTTTGGTCTTTGTTTAATCTCATTTGTGGTGCCCATATTGATATTAACTTCCTCATGGAAACAAAAATGCCTCAACAAAAATTTGGGCGACTGGCTCGGAGATTCAAATTTTATAACTCCTTTCTTGTGGATCCTAAACATTTCTTTAGGGGATTGGCGTTGTTATGGTCTAATCAGATCCAATTAGAGGTTTTGTTGGCTAATGACCGATGGATTGATTGTAAGGTCACCCTTTCTACCAATTCTACTTTTTTCTTGTCTTGTACTTATGGTGATCCTGTGAGAGCGAACTGTCAACGTGTTTGGGAGCAGATTGCATCTTTGGATTCTGATAGAAGCTCACCCTGGCTTTGTATTGGTGATTTCAACTCCCATCTGTCATGGCGAGAGAAAGTGGGTGGTCGCGGCTCATATTTTTGGGAATGCTCTCAGTTTCATCAATTTGTTTCTGCATGTGGATTTTTGGAACTTTTTTTATGTGGTTCTAATTTTACTTGGAACAACAAGAGGCTTGGTCCAACAAATATCCGGATCAAATTGGATCATATTTTTGCTAATGTTGCTTGGCAAGCTCTTTATAATGATGCTTTTGTTTTTGTTCAACCAGCGATTGGATCTAATCATTGTCATTGCTGCTGGATACATATGGAGGTCGGAGTAAGGGTTGACGGCCTTTTCGTTTTGAAGCTGTATGGTTACACCAGAGCGATTGCTCCAAAGTGGTTAATCAGAGCTAGCAGGGGCATTTCCATAGCCACTCAGCTGAGATTCTTCATAAAAAGCTTGTTGTAACACAAGATAATCTCCAACAGTGGAATTACAGTCTTTGGGCGCTTCTAGTCAAATATTTCACGATAGAAACGTAAGCTACACAACCTTCAACAACCTGGGGCTACTTTTTCATAGACTGAAGAGGATTCAATCATTGCTGAGATTGATGAGATATTGTTGAGAGAAGAACTTCTATGGAAACAAAAGTCGCGCATTGATTGGCTGAGGTTTGGGGATGACAATACCTCCTTTTTTCATACTACAACAATATGCAGAAGACAAGCAAATAGAATCCTCAAATTACAGCTTCCATCTAGTGAGTGATCCCATTCTGAACAAGATATTTACACTACTTTCCTTACACATTTTCGGCAGGCATTCTCTTCAGAGGGGGTGTTCCACTTTTGATAGTCATAACATATTACAATATGTCCCAGCAACTGTTACTGTTGAGATGAATGAATAATTGCTAGTTCTACCACTGGTTGAGGAAATTCAACAAGCTCTATTTAGTATGGCAGCTCTTAAGTCACCTTGCCCAGATGGTTACCCTCCTCTATTCTTCCAACATTTATGGCAGTCAACAGGAGACGACATCATTCGGTTTGTGCGTGATTTTTTCACTTCTGGTTTGCTTTCCCAGCATAGTAATCATACTTATTTATATTTAATTCCAAAGGTTAAAAACCTTACCTCCCTTGATTAGTTTTGACCTTTAAGTCTTTGTAATGTTAGCATGAAAATCATTTCAAAGATTATAGTTTGAAGGCTGAGTGCCTTTTTGGGTGATATTATAGCCACTAACCAATCGGCATTCATCCATGATAGACTGATATCAGATAATATACTCATGGCCCATGAGGCTTTCCACTTTATTAAAAGACAAAAGAAGACCACGTCACGTTTCTTAGCATTAAAGCTTGATATGCAAAAAACGTATAACCGTATGGAATGGTCATTTATTGAACTTATGCTTACAAAATTGGGCTTTGATTCATCATGGATAGCCTTGGTGATGAAGTGCATTACATCAGTCATTTATACCCTGATTATAAATGGAGCAGAACAAGGTTCCTTCACTCCAACTCGGGGTCTTCGTCCAGGAGACCCCCTTTCACCAATATTGTTTCTTTTGTGTGTGCATGGGCTTTCATCCATTATAAATGAGTTTCAATCTCGCAGCCTTCTTTCAAGCATTAGGATTAAAGGAAGGACACCTGCACTAACTCATCTACTTTTTGCTGGTGACTACTTATTGTTATCTCCTGTTAAGTTTAATGAACTTGTGCAATTAAAAGAATGTTTGGAAATTTATTGTAGAGCTTCTGGGCAACGAATCAATTTGCAAAAATCCTGCCTCACCTTTAGTCCAAATACTCCCTTCAAGTTCAGAAGGTAGTTTTCTCGGGTATTGAAAGTACCCTATGGTGATGGGCCGGCCAAATATTTGGGATTACCAACTCATTTCGGGCTCTCTAAGAAATTAATTTTTCAGGACATAGTGGAGAGAACTGTCTCTAAATTACACAGCTGGAAAGAAGGCCTTCTATCTAAAGCAGGTAGAGATGCCTTACTTAAATCATTGGCTTTACCATTATCTAATTTTGTAGCCTCCCATTTTAAATTGCCCAAACAGCATTTGCATGCCATTTCCAATGTTGCAGCTCGGTTTTATTGGTCCCAAGGTGGAAAGGAAAGAAGCATTCACGGGGTTTCATGGGATCGTATGTGTTTGTCAAAAGAAAAGGGTGGCTTGGGTATGTAGGATCCTCTTCTTCAAAATAGAGCATTGCTAGCCAAGTTAGCCTAGCGTATATGGAAGAATCCAGAGGCTGGTTGGGTTAGATTTTTGAAAGCTATATATTACCCACATTCAGATTTTTTGCAGGCAAAACTGGGCCATTCTCCTTCTTGGGCATGGAGGAGCATCATGGAGGGTAAGGAGCTTCTACTCAAAGGTCTAATATAGAAAGTGGGGACTGGTTCACATATTAAAATCTAGGATGATCCATGGTTACCAAATTATATGGATAATAAAATTCATACGCTTAAACCTCCTATGACTGACCTTTATTTGGTGTCTGATCTTATTGATCAATCCACTCATACTTGGAAAATTGATTTGATCTCTTCTCTGTTCTCTCCCACAGAGGTGAACGTTATTCTCAGTATTCCATTAAGTTATTCTTAGGAAGAAGACAGAATGATCTGGAAAGCATCTAAAACTGGTATTTTTAGTGTTAAATCTATGTACCATTTGCTCTCTTATATCAAGCAAGCTGAATTATCCTCATTGCCTTCATCTTCACACAGGCCAGCATGAAAAGACATTCCAAAACAGATGTGGAAAGCTATTTGGCACTGTAAAGCTCCCCCAAAAATTAAAGAATTCATAAGGAGATGTTGCTCCAATGCTGTCCCATCCTCCATGGGGTTTTCCAAGCAACAGATTCCTGTTCATATGACATGTAGGCGGTGTCGATCAGCAGAGGAGACCCTCGATCACATCTTGCTTACCTACCCTTTTGCGCATACAGCCTGGTTTGGGTCCACTCTATCTTTTATTATTCCTCAACGGAATGAACTTATTTTGTCGGAGTGGTTGCAACATCTGCTTACTCTTAACTCCAATAATAAACAACTTCGTAGAAAGATATTCTCTTTTTCAATATTTCTGTGTTGGACATTGTGGCCTGCTAGGAATGAACTCTATTTTGATCAGAAGGATAGTGTTCCTTTGAATGTTATTGGCAGAGCTAAGTGAGCTTTCTCTGAGTTTTATAATGTCGTTATTACACCCAAGAGCTCAATGGCAAACTTTGAGCTGCAGGGCTCATGTACTTCAGTGTGGTCTCCTCCACTGGCTGGATATTTTAAGTTAAATTGTGATGCTTCCTTTGATGATGATAAATGGGGTAGTGGTCGTGGCTATATTGTTTGAGACACTGCTGGAAACCCATGCTTAGCTGGATCTCAATTCTCCAATTTCCAATCAATTGCAAATGGTGAACCATTGAGTCTTCAGGTAGGGGTTCTTAAAGCGTTGGCTGTTGGCTATTTTCCACTCATAGTTAAATCAGATTCATTGGAAGTCATTACTTTGTTGTTAGATCCTTCTCCAGTGGGTGATGCTTATTTACACTCTGTAATTGCAGATATTAAATGTTTGCCAGGTTGGGAGGGTTTGGTGAAATTTCAGCATATCTCTAGAGGAGCTAATGAAGTAGCTCATACTCTAGCTGGGCAGGCGATAACTAGATCTTGGGAAACTATTTGGCCCTTAACCACTCTGTGGCTTTGGGATCTCTGTATGATTCAAGCCTCGGCTTGTTCCCGGTTTAATTCTCAATAGACTCTTTATTTACCATATATATATATATATATATATATATATATATATTATATATTTTTTTTTTTTATTTATATATATATATATATATATATATATATATATATATAGAGAGAGAGAGAGAGAGAGGGGAAAGAAAGTACATTGCTGGTGTGTACTTCCATCTAACATCCCACCTTTTCTCTCGTCCATAAATTTTGAATCATCTTCAAGTGTTCGGCTATCAATTCTCCTTATACTCCCATTTCAGATCCTCTCCCACATCTTTTTTTTTTTTTTTTTTTTTGCTAAAGATGCACCGAATTATATTAATAAAGAGAAAGAAAAATAAGTGACTACAAACCTTAAAGAGGTAATATCTCACCTTCGGCATTGCCATTAGCTGGGCCTTCCTTTAGGTTATTTACATTTAGAGAATCTATATCTAAGGATGTAAATGGATAACCGAAAATTCGAATTCGATTCGAATCCGTAGCCGTTTAGGAGAATTCGAATCCGAACAATCGAATTCGGATGTGAATTCGGATAAGAATGGACGGATTCGGAGACGAATTCGGATATAACTTAAAACTAGCGGATATAATCCGCTCCGAGTCGAATTAGGCAGCCACTGACAGAATAATAAAAAATCCCAAAAATAATTGAGAAAACAAAATGGATGACAGCTATGATAAGTTGCTCTTTGTTTATTATAATAATATGATATATGATGCATTCAAGAACCATGATTGCTTTATATTTCAATTAAAATAAAAAATCTAGAAGACTCCCGAGTGTGTCATAGGTTTTATTTTTCTTATCACGATTAGCAGGGCCGGGAATCTCAACGGACAGAGGTTTTTCTAATCACGGCATGGCTGAGAATTTCGATGGACGGAGGATGAAGGGAGGACGAAAGGTCTAACAGGAGGGGGAAGATCGACAGGCAGAGCCGCATAGGATGGAGAGAAAAGGGAAGACAACCTCTTAGTCGTCGACGGTGGCGGCAAGTTTTTGTGATATTGCCGTTGTGGTTTTGAAACCTCCTATCACCACTTACGTAAAATCAGAGTTTGTTCGCCATTTTTCCATTCTTCTTCCTTTCTCCCCCTTGACCTTTGCCTTCTTCATATTGCTTTTTATTTTTATTTTTTATTTCTTGATGATTTATGATGTTAGGGTTTCTAAAATTAATGCTTAGTTGTAAATTTGAGTCTGTAACTCTGAAATTCATCTCGATTTTAACATCTTTCTTCTCAGTTTGATTTCACAAGTATCTCATCTGTTTAATAATCAGTTCTCTCATCCCGTATTAGCATTTTCAATTGATTCTATGAATCTGTTTAACCAATTTTTCATTTCAGATTCAACCTATATGTTTTTTCGAATTCGAATCGGATTTTAACCGGATATCCGGTTAAATTTCAATTCGAATTCGGATTTGACTTCTAAAAATTCGGCGGATTTCGAATCGAATTCGGATAGGCCATTTGATAAACGAATTCGAATTCGGATAATGCCCAATCCGTGCCGAATTCGATCCGTTTACATCCCTATCTATATCTAGGTGTAAGTACCCCATTTTTGCCATCCCTAGTTGAACAAAGAATTACTAGAGAATAGACATCAAAGTGGGAGAAGTAAGAGAAAGTTTAGAAAATACAGGGGAGGCTAGTGAAACTCTCTCAAAAATGATAGTCGATTAGTCCCGGCATACTCTCTATAGTGTTTTGAGAATAACTGAGATAATTCCCAGTGTCCAGGAGCTTAAGTGAAACAATATGGCAGGTTGGTGAATCCCAATGCAAAGTTTGGATTTTGACTGTGACTTTGAAGAGGTTTTCGGTGGACCCCACAGTAAGGAAATAGGTTGCAACCTATATGGATGCGTAGGTCTTGAAAATACCTTCGAAATGAGACCAGAATCGCTCAATTCTGATGTCAAATGAAAAAGATATGACGATTTTAGTCTGAAAATAAGAATAAAGGTATTTTCTGAAGATTAATAATATCCAGGGGCTTGCATGCAAATTATCATAAGTTTAATTATTTAAACTTCATCTTCTCATATCTCGCTCATCTAACGTCCAAATAAAGTGATTCCAGTGTCATTATTTCTCATTTTTTGTGCTCTACAAAGTGGATATGGAAAATCTGGAGCAGCGGTCTCCGAAGGATCCCATGCAAAGTTGTAAGCCGATATGCCCGCTTAAACTTCAATTCCTCATAATTTTATTATCCGAAGTCCAAATAAAGTGATTCCAGAGTCATTATTCCTTATTTTTGATGCTCTACAAAGTGGACATGGAAAATCTGGAGCAGAGGTCTCCGAGGGATCCCATGCGGAGCCGCAAGCCGATATACCCGCTTAAACTTCAATTCCTCATAATTTTATTATTCGACATCCAAATGAGGTGATTCGAACTCCAATATGTTTCATTTTTAGTGCTCTACAAAGGGGATGTGAACGATTTGAGACAGAGATCTCCGAGGCATCCCATGTAGAATTGCTAGCCGAATAATCATGAATTAGTCTATTTAAATTTCAGAAATTCATAAGTTGGTCATTTTACGTCCAAATGAGGTGATTCAAACTCCAGTATTTTTCATTTTTAGTGCTTTACAACATGGACTTGAAGGATTTGAGACAAAGGTCTCCGAGGCATCCCATGCAAAGTTGCTAGCTGAATTATCGTAAATTGGCTATTTAAACTTCAGAAATTCATAAGTTGGTCATTTTACATCCAAATAAGGTGATTCAAGTTCCAGTATTCTTCATTTTTAGTGCCCTACAAAGTGAACATAGAAAATTTGGGATAGAGGCTGTCAAAAAATTTCATACGGAATGACGGTGGAAATTGTTTATGAAATGATAGAAAGAGAAAAATCAATCTTGGCCCAACCCAGCTCAACGCATATCAGTTTAACTCAGTTCAACCCAACTTAGTCCACCCTAAGTCAGTCCAGACCAGTTCGGACCAAATATGTTAAATCCATGTGCATATATATTATCATATATTATTATAATATGTATACTATTATATTAATATATGTATATTATATATATATTAATAAAGAGGCTGAAAGGTGCAAAGAGTTGGCAGTTGGAATTTAAAAAAAAAAAAAAAAGAGACCGACTCTAAGAAAAAAATAAGGAAAGAAGAAAAAAGAAAAAAAGGAAGAAAAAAAAGGAAAAGAAAAAAAATGGAAAGAGGGGAGAACGTGAGTGGAGAAAAGGAAAAGAAAAAAAAAAGAAAAAAAGAAAAAAAAAAAGGAAAGAGGGGAGAAAGTGAGTGGAGAAAAGGAAAAGAAAAAAAAATAGAAAAAGAAGGGGAAAAAAAAAAGAAGAAAATCTAAAAGGGCTGAAAAAGGAGAGAGAGTCTAAGAGAAGAAGAGAAGAAGAAATAGAGAAGCCAAAATTGAGGAAGAAGAGAAAGAAGAAGGAAAAGAGAAAAAGAGAAGGAAGAAGGAGAAGCTAAGAAAGAGGAAACTCTCTGCAAAGAGGTAAGTCCATTCTCCATTATTATTCTCTAGTACATACCAACCTACAATTCATGGCCCCTCATCCATTGCTGTAACCAAAACTTTGGTTTGATATGATTCCAAGATGCTAACATGTCGAAAATTGCTTGAATATGCATATTTTTGATAAATCACGATCAGAGATGTTATATTGCGTGCATGTTGATGTTGTAATTCCCATGTTTGATATTTTTAATGCATTAGAACATATTTAAAGTACTCAATGGAGAAAAATTGAATGTCATATGATGATTTTTGAGTATTTTAATGTTTTTTTACAAGGTGGATTTCAGATCTGAAAATTCCAGATCTAGAATCCGATTTTGGGACATGCATTTCATATAGATTTTTGAAGAATTTCGAGCCCAAACTTGTATGAGATACTCATACATATGTTAGAAAGTTTCCCTACAAATTTCAACTCGTTTGGAATTGAGAAAGTTGAGATAAAAAAATCCCCAATGATGCTACTATCCTTCTCAGGTACAGTGCAAACCCTCATCGAAAAAACTCTTAAAATAGAATTTTCTGTTATAATTTGATAATCCTTCCTTTAGAGAAAGTCATAGATATAAAGTCATGAAAAATTTGACATTAGATTCGGATTTTTTTTTTATTTTTTATGGATTTCAAATGATTTTTAAAGTGCACCATGGTCTGTTTTAGGGTCAATTAAAACACACTGAATTGCATGACAGAGGTGTGATGATTGAGCCTTGAGGATCTTTCTATTTGCATGATATTTTTTAATGAAGTGTTAGATCTATCAGTTAGCTACATGACCATATGCTTGAATTATATTTTCAATGAGTGGTTGATTTTATATAGAATTTATGGTGCAGCTGATCAGAATCTGGAACAGACTTGACCAGTGCACATGCCTGCACTTGTGGGGGATATTCGACCCATTTTGGTTCCCTGTTAGGGTTTTCCTTCTTGAGACAAAATCTAGGTCTCTGAGTCCTCTTTCAGAGGATATATTTTGAGCTTAATTTGAATATGTATGAAACCTCATATGCATGTTTTGGAAAAGGTCCACAGAATCTATTGATTGCAGTCAAAGTCATGAAAATCTATGCATAGATGTCCTGTAGAGATTTTTTTAGACATCACTTCCTTGAAGGAAAAGGTATCCACATGAGTCTAGAAGACAACCAAGTTAACAGATAATTTTTTACATGAATGAAGAATATCTTATGATTATTTTTCCATGACTGGTTTGAATCTGAAAATCAGTCTGACCAGTTTTCGTAGTTTGATCTTGTAGGCATGATTTAAACCGTTAGATTTCCATCATATTGTGCTTTAGAAGAATTTGAGACCATTAGATCTTGATCATGAGCATGTCATTTGAATCAAAATCATTGGATTGACATCATGAGTAATATAAATGAATCTAGACCATTGGATTGTCTTGATGGTTGATTTGAATGGATAGATTATCTTTTTGAGTGATTTAATTGGATTTGAACGGTCGGATTGACCTCATGAATGTTTTAATTGAATCTGAACCATTGATCAAATATGATCTTGATCACATTGATGATGATCGATTACATCAAATCTGAGTAGTCGATCAAATATGATCTTGGTCACATTATTGATGATCGATGCTTGATCAATGCACTCACATGTTTGTTACTATATTTGAGATGACATGCTTTATTGTTATACTTGAGATGATATTGTTATTACTTGCCATATTTGAATGATATTGGCAATAATTTAATTTCTGCAACACCCTAGTCGAACTTCCATATCTGTACACCTAGAAAACATATTACGTGTGGGGACGTGCATGTAAGCACTCACATTCACGGGAACGATAAGAATGAAAAAGTGATAAATTTTAATCAAAAATCAGAAAGCCTAGCCCAACAAATGCCAAATTAGGATTTTAGGTCAAGGGTAGCTTAGGATGATCCCTACCCTTTAGCTCATTTTCCCCTAGGATACAAAAAAATAGATAGGTGTGATGTGAATCGAACCATAGAACATTTAGGTTCCACACCCGAATATTGAAAGAAGAACATGAATGGATTGAATCCGCATTCTGAACTACGCGGATCTTAATTCTTAAGGCAGCCCCCTAAGATATGTAGGTAATTTGGTGAGATTTTCAAACATGGTTCCACACCATGATCTTGAAAGAATATACACATCAATGAATGAATCCGCATTCCAAACTACGTAGATCCTGATTCTTAGAGCAGCACCCTAAGATACGTAGGCAGTTTGGAGAGATTCCCAAACATGGTTCCATAACCTCTATTCTAAGTCGTACTTGTGGTTCACTAGAACTGTACATCCTTTAGGTTCTCTTGAATCTGTACCTGTGGTTCACTAGAACTGTACATCTTTAGGTTCACTTGAATCTGTACCTATGGTTCACTAGAACTGTACATCCTTTAGGTTCACTCGAATCTGTACCAGTGGTTCACTCGAACTGTACATCTTTAGGTTCACTTGAATCTGTACCTATGGTTCACTAGAACTGTACATCCTTTAGGTTCACTCGAATCTATACCTGTGGTTCACTCGAACTGTACACCATTTAGGTTCACTCGAATCTGTACCTGTGGTTCACTTGAACTGTACACCCTTTAAGTTCACTAGAATCTGTACCTGTGGTTCACTCGAACTGTACATCCCTTAGGTTCACTCGAATCTATACCCGTGGTTTACTAGAACTGTACATCCTTTAGGTTCTCTTGAATCTGTACCTGTGGTTCACTCGGACTGTACACCCTTAGATTCCAATCCCATACCTGTGGTTCACTCGGACTGTACACACTTAGGCCCCAAACCGTACCTTGATCCACTTGGGTTGTAAGCACTTTAGCCTTCTTTAGTCTTCTTTAGAATATCCTTATCAACCCAAAAACAACGAACTACGTTGTACCTGATTTTTAGGATCTCTGAAATACGTAAGCAACTTAGAGGACCTCTCCAAGTACGGTACCATATCTTAGAATCCTTAGGTCCTCCATATCCATATCCATATCATATCCATATTCACTTCAATCTACATTAGGTTATCTCTAGATTCAATCTCAATCATCATCAAACATAATCTTCAACTTGAACAATTGAATCTAAGAAAGCTTAAGCATAAACCACATCCATAAACATTAATCACAATCCGTTCGAACTACGTTATGGACTTGATTTTCAAGACTGGGATACGTAAGCAATTTAAGATGTCTTGGATGTCTCAGATTCAATCCATCACCGAACCATCTTCGGTTTGGCTCATTATATATTACTTTTTTTTGTTTATTTATTTTGAGAACATGTTTGGCTGAACCTAGGTTAGAAGAACTTATCAACTTGGCATAAGATCCCCCATGAGCCCTAGTTATCATCCATTGACCATGAACAGTCAAAACCATAGAGTCTAAAGAAAGTAGAATCACATAGGAGGTCGATTTTCGGATCGGACAACTATAGCTGCCTAACACCTTCCCAAACTGTACCTTGAACGCTTACCCGTTCTCTCATAGATCAAAGCCAATATATTGGGTCCAATAAGTCAATAGAAGTCTTTTCTTATGTTGAGACTATATTTTTATAGGTCCTAGACCTTAATCTAGGTGGTGACTCCAAATCATCATTTTTTCCGTCCATCGGAGATGGGTGGATGAAAGACGTATCATTGTCCTCACACTAGGGCGACCCGAGGCATCCCACACTGCCTCTCTTGTCACTACGCCTAGACACGACAATCAGTTTATAGATGTCCTAGCCATGGCTGCCTGCTTTGCAAGGGCATCAGCCACCATATTTGCTTCTCATAAGCAGTGAGTAACACGTAAGTGCATATGATTTAGTGACTCAGCCATAACTCCCCATCATTGCATACAATAACATGGTAGAGACCTCGATCGTATACTTTGGACTACGCTTTCAAAATCTAGTTCCAACCACAAATGACGGATCCCAAGACCCAAGCTTTCTTGTAAACCTTGTAATGCGGCCATCATCTCTGCGTGGAAGTTCGTTTGGACTCGCAAATACATAGAAGCTGCATATATTATCTGGCCCAATGATGTACGAATTACTATACTAGCTCCTACTTCACTTGGATTGCCAAGAGCACATCCATCAGTATTAATTTTACACCAAGGCCCTCATGGTGTCGTCCACACAACTAGTTTTGTTACATGAGTTTTAGGGGCCTTAGTAACCAGCCCTAAAATATGCACCATTTTTAGATCAGCATGATTTGACACGATACAAGGTTTTTGAACGACATCTCATGACAAGCTTTTTTAAACCACACCACACCTTGCTGCAACGACATCCGCACTCCCTCATAGCAGCACTCATCTCTGGATTTCCAAATAATCTGCAACAACACAAAAAACATTGACCCCCATAGCTTTCGGATTGGCATTATCCATTGTTTTCTCTTCCACTAGGAGAATAGCATTTGCGTGTTTGGGAATCCCCCCCCAATTGAATCTCAAACAAACCTATTATCGCTCTCCATAAACTTGATGCAAAATCACAATGTAAAAAAATGTGTTCGAAACACTCTTCATGATTTTGACAAAAATAGCACCTGGATGTCCCCCACTCCTTTCTTCTTGACGGCATCACCAGTGGGCAAACGTTTGAGGCACCAACACCATGCAAATATAGAACTTCTAGGATGCAACTCCTTCTGCCAGACATCCTTTGCCCATTCATAAGGACGCCCAATCTGCTGCATACATTTCCATGCAGAAGCTACAGTAAACGCCTAAAGACACCGCCTCATTTAATTATTGGGGTTTTCTTATTCACACTGGTTCATTGATCTTCCACAGAATTTGTTGTAAAATATGCACCACAAATATCATCTTAGGCATGAGATTACCATGAGATATAGAATTGTAAATAATTATAAAAATGGCTTACTCTATTAATACTCCATGTGAGCATCCATAAACTCACAAAAATAGACATTAAAACCACCATTAAATTGATGTGCTACAGCGGCAAACGAACGGTATGGTTAAGTCGTAGTTAAGACTACTCTCCTTAAAATCGTAATCGCCCCCTATGAGAATAGTTCACCTACATGTACTTGTATCATCCTTGGGATCTCATCACTATCCATATCCAGTGGGTCCCACATTCTAGAGGTGGGTCCGACACCACGTAGATGGTGATAGGATCCCATGGAGAGTGTACATGTACATGTAGGTGATCCAAACTCCCGTGCAAACCAGGTTCTATGTGGATCGATTTCTAAGATAAAATAATCCTCAAAAACCAAAAAGTGTTGCACTTACTTTCATGGTTTACTCACAGATTCAGAAGGCTATGCTCAATATATAGGTAAAAAATAAAATGAACACTAATGGGATTATCAAGACAAGTTATTGTTGGACTTTATGTTGTCGTTATTGGCAACTTGGCTGATGTGACAGTGTTTGTGATCATTCAATCAGAGAAATGAGGAGAGAGAGTGTTAGTATAGGAGAGAGAATATCAATGCAATGGCAAAGATGTGGCAACCTCATATGTGTGTTCTGCAGTGTTCTATTCCTTATAATGTGAATGAGATGGTCTACAGCAAGTCGAATGGGATTCTACAGTATTTTTTATGAGAGAAATTATCTATGGGCCCCACTGGTGATGTGGTAGCCCCACTGGTGATGTGGTAGTCCCACTGGTGATGTGGGAGAAATATTGGTGTTGTGGGCATCGTCTGACGAATGAATGGCATCTTTTGGAGGCATTAATTATGAAAAAAGAAAGAAGATGTAGAGAGAGAATGAGGAGAGAGAAAAATAGTGGGTGGGACCCACTGTGCCAAGGTGGCATGCCACCATGGCAGCCAGCCAGGCCGAGGGCCACGGCATCACAGTGGTAGCCAGCCACATGGGCAGACCAAGGCCACAGCAGCAGGCATGCCATGGCTCCATGGCATGCCATGGCTCCATGGCATGCCACAGCCACATGCTAGGCAGCAGCCATGGCATACCATGGCATGCCTTGCAGCAGCAAGCCCGCAAGGCTGCAAGGCCCGTAGGCCCACTGCCGCATGCCCATGCGCATGGTCCTGGCCACACACAGCATGCCCTCCCCACCTGTTTGTTAATTTTCCTAGAGATAGAGTGAGCAATGGGTTAGAGAGAAGACCTCTAGGGGAGATGTTGTACAGGGTTTTGTTTAATGGAATATCAGTTACAGAGGTCATTAAGAAAGTCTTCAAGGGCATTTTCATCAAGCTAGATAGTCCAAGATGCAAGATCGGCGGCCAGGAAAGAGCCATGGTGCTCAGATCCACTTTGAATGGCCTAGATCAAGGCGGACTCGAGTGTAGTGCAGCGACACCGTCGAGATTCTATCACGCGTTTTCAAATTCGCTTGAAGTAGTTTAATGCCATGGTTTATGTCTTATATAGTGGATGCCATGATTCCGTTTGGCACGTTCATCATATGGCGGCGGTCCAGATTCTGATCTTGTGGCCGCGTGCAATTGCGATTTTCATAGGCGTGATTTGTGCAAATCCGACGGCCATCTGTTGATCCCGCCATTTTAAGGTTATCAGACGAGCTAAAATGAAGATTCTCTGTGCGCCAATGCAATCTTGACAACGCATTGGCGCGGCACGGCTACGGTATTGCATGAGTGCATCAAAAACTCAGAAAAGATTCCATTTGCTTGGTTCTAGTTAACCGAACTTCAAACTGACATAACTTCTTCATCCGAGCTCCAAATTGGTCCATTCAAATTGTAGTTTCCATATTTTCAGATGCTCTATTTATTGGGCATCGTTGGAAGTCATAAAAACATAAAGAAAAATTGAAAAGATCTTTTTGAATGCAGATAGAAGGATTTTTAGGGTTTCTTGCCCTGTGGGAGTGATCAATCACCAACTATCTCTTCTCTGTGCATCAATGGAGTGCTAAATCCCTTTGAGAGGTCAATAGAGCTTTATGTTTACATTCATGGTGATTATGGGTTGTGTAGAAGAGATTAGAAACCTGTGAGCGAGGTGTGCTCTGTGAATCGATCTCTATCATCATTGAAGGTTGTTGAAGAGTTCCTAAGAGCAGTGTAAAGCTTCAAAGAGATTATTGACCATTCGAAAGCATTGTTTGTGAGATTTTTAATTCCCTATCTATTTATGCTTTCAGTAGATTGTATGCTAGCGTAGGTGAAAGTTGTTGAATACCTAGTTAGCTGTGGGTTTCATTGTAAGCCATTATTATAAGCCTAAAATTATTTTTTGCTTCTCATGGGTGCGGGTTAAGCGTGATGTGTTCAGTGGGTGTTGGACACTAGCTATTAAGCCTGAATCTTGGCGTTGTTACTCCCTCTCAGTTTTATGCTGGGAAAACCTAGGGTTAATATCCTTGTCTTGTTAAAGATTAAAAGCTGAGTGTTGAGTAAATACGGAGCCTGTTGGGCATTACTCTGTGGACTAGCCATCACACACTGTGGTGGTGAACCACGTAATATCTTTGTGTTACTTGTTTTATTTTTCTGATATATTTTGGAGTACGTGGAATGGCTTGCACGGTGGGTGTGTAAATCTGGTAGACCTGACCACTGAGTGGTAGCGAGGTAGATTTGCATGCGCTTATGTGTGTATGAAAAAATAAATATCAATCAGCTCTGGGCAGCAGTGAATTTATCAAAAAAAAGTTTCAGACACTGATTCACCCCACCCCCCCCCCCCCCCTCAGTGTCATATCAAGTTCATCAATTATATATCTTTCTATGATCTATCATGTGAGCTAAGCCTTCTCTCTATATATAAGAGAAGAAGAAACACCACCAATGGTTGTGTCCAAACATCATGTTTCTTCAAAGAGACATGTTTATTGACCATTTAGACATGCCACTAATAGTCACACGTATTGGTCATTTAGGTGCCTATAAGAGGCAAATCCCTTCAAAACTTCTGTAAAATTGTCTATTAAGAAGAAACATACCTTTTCAATACCTCTTGTAAATGTGTCTATTAGGAAGAGATACACCTCTTCCACACCACATGAAAATTGATAAAATAATATTTTGAATCTAATAAATCCAAAAAATTCAAATTATAATAGAATTGGTCATGGCAAGAGGCTCATCTTCATCTGCGACCCAAATGGAATCGCTTCTCTGCCTCCACTCACTTGTAAGTTCTCTGCCTTGTAATGCTATGTTTGAAAGCAGAAATGTTGTTATTTCATTGTAGGTTCTCTGTTTTCTACTAGAGAACTAATAGCAGATGGTTATCCCCGTCTTTGTGTTGGTAGTGGGAGTGGTGTTGGCAACGGTGGAGCTGTTCTGGCAGCCTGGAACCTTGCATAATGTGGTTGGCTAGAGAGAGACCCAAGTGCTAGGGGTGGTGCTGGTTCGAAGGACGGGTTGGGTTAGAGAGAGATGAGGGTTTGATTCAGTTGAAGTATATATAATATATTAATAGGTTGAACCAAGGATAATGGGATTTTAAAATCTCAAGGGAAAAAGAAAAATGAAAGCTTTCTTGCTTCAGTGAATCAAAAAGAAATTTACAATAAGAGTGTTTGAGTAAATATAAAATAAGTAGGGAGAATGATGACCCCGGGTCACGTCAAAAGAAAATTCTCACTCATGTTGAATGTACCCTATATACGTTCTCATTGGTTCCATGTTGGTGCAGAAGCCATGCCTGCCTGGCAGCCATTCCCTCCCAGGATCTAGATATGTTAAGTATTGGGTTTCTAATTAAATAGGAAAAAGCGACCATAGTTGTTCATTGTTATCTTCTTCAAATTCAATGGCTTGACAATCCGAATGGATTTGGTATTAAGGGCAAAAGAAGGGTGTTAGGCTACGTGGAGCCTACGTCTAAACACAAGAACAGAAAAATGATAATCATGTCCCTCATCAAATGAAAAATCCTACCCTTGTTGGATGCTCCACACAATCTCTCATTAGCCTCCATACTGGTGCAAGGGCCACACCTTGGCGTGATCCACATCCCTTCAATTAAATACATATTCTATTATATTAGCATACATCCCGTGTATGTCCGTGTATGTGTACCAGTATTCTAAACATTACTAAGCATACTCCCAACTCTAAATAGTTTAGATTAAAATAAAAAATAAATAATAAATAAAAAAAAACTACAAAACTGAATGGCCAAGATTTATCTCACAATTTTTGAAAATATCATAAATTACATTATTACATGAATAACTACACATTGAATATTGATTATGAGTTTACTATTTAGAATAGAGCACAACCATTGCAATAGATAAGATACCCTTTCTTCCATTTTTTGTTTGATCTAGACTTGAATAAAACACTTTCCACCTATTGCCCAGTAGTTATTTCCTCTAGACTTGAGCAGTCCAAACCCAGCAAACATGCTTTCTAAACATGAGACAAGAAGCTACAATTTAAAAATAAAAAAAATTAGACGATCTTGAGTCTCATTAGCCGTATGCATTGATGTACAGATTGCAGAATATACTTTATTCTGCTAAAATAATCACATATCTTGTAGGGAGCATGTTCAATAAAATTTTTGGTAGAGAACACCATGTTACGATTTCATATTAGTCTTATGGAAAGTTAATCCCATATAGATCCAATAAAGGATTTGGTGTGGGTTGATATGGTCTTAAGTTTCTTCACTTTACAAGTCAGTCTTAGGGGCAAGTTCTACCAAGCTTCGTATCAGTAGTATCAAAGCAGTCGTTCCTCAAAACCTACCCTTGCCATGGAAGTATCAAGAAAGGGTTACCTGATCGGCTGATCCGAAGCGAGCCGTGTGGACGTCAGTTCGAAAGTGTAGTGGATTGTTAATATCTTATATTAGCCTACGAATCCACAATCCACATCCTCAGTAATTAATCATGAATACAGACTGCTGCTCAAGATATGACTAGCCACCTGAGTTGGGAAAAAGATTATTACTTTTGTGCGTCCCTCAGCAGTCTTGAGAACAGGCACATTAGTAACTCTAATCTCATCCTTAATGGCCCCCATCCTTAATTGCTCTCATGATTTTTTGGAGACAAGTTCCAATGACACAAAAAGAAGCTTTACATATTCATGAGCTTCATCGGAAAATAAGACTGATAACTAAAGTGTTGATTTCAGGGACTCAATATGAGGAAGCTATTAACTGAAAATCAGAGATTCCATTAACATGCTTTGATAAAGGAACAGATATGTTAGCATCAACAGCATCAGTTGTTCCAATGGATTCCACAACTGTAGCTCCGAACAAGACTAAAGCTACCCTTTCCACTATCCATGACCAGAACAAGACTAAAGCTACCCTTTCCACTGTCCATGACCAATCCAATTGAAGGAACCCAATAGCAGAAAAGTACAGCAATTTAAGGGTGTGAAACGGAACAGTTTCGGTAACCGTTATAATGGTACGATACTAGTACGGTATGTAATGGGTAATACCAAAACCATACCATTTACTATAAGGTATCAAAATAATTACCGTTACTGATTATTAATCGATTTCGATTATTTGGTATTTAAATGGTTTTTTGGTATTAACGGTTTAAATGTTTTGTTTGCCAACGGTTTAGATCATTTAAACGGTTCGAGTTGCTAGTTCTATACATGAGCCCAACTGAGACCAAACAAATCTAAACCCGCTATAGAAAAATCATCCGGGCTTGAAGCATTACACAAATCAAACAGAATTCAAACACCCAATTACAATTCAAACATCCAAATATACAATACTAACACCAAATTACAAAATTCAAATGAACAGCACAGATACGAACTTGGCCTCTTTGGTTTAGCAATATCTATTCTTTCCACCTCAACATGTAACAATCCACATAAAAAGATAAAGCTTTAATCAACAAAATACATCTTCAGGTGAGATAATCTAAAATAAACATAAACAAAATGATGAAATTAACAAACAAAATAGATATGGATTTTTTAAATCATTATTCAATTGAAACAAATGACATTTGCCCACCAATACAATCCCAATAGAATGAATATAGATGTGATCTTACCAAGAATACTGAAGTTAGCTAAACAACACAAGTATTTAACTATACAATTAAAATAGTTCAAGTGCCTGGGTGCACTTGCACGTGATTATACTCAAAGTACACTAAACTCTAGTCAGTGATTATACAACCATTCATCCTTGCCAATTGAAGAGGCAAGAGCCTAAGATATATATAAGAATAACCATTTTAACAGATGTCGGGAGAGAGCTCTTTGAGTTCTCAATTGTCAAATTGGAATATCAGGAACACCATGTATTAGCATAAATGCTACTGAACCCATCCAACTGTCAACCCCCAAACCCCAAGGGGAAAAAACCTCTATTGGATTGTAAGTGATAGGTAAAATGAACTCCTATGATAACGTAGGAGCTGAGAATCACCAGCCGAGCTGGTTGTTTATATTCTACTATCTCGAGGTTTGAGAACCACATATCTTCGATACACTGAGGGAGTCCGATCTCACCCCGGGGGAGGTTAAGGGCCCGTTTGATAAAACTTCTGCTTCTGAATTCTGGATTCTGGTTCAAATTTAGATTCTACTCCAAGCTACTCTAGGATTATTTTGGAGTAAAAACTTGTTTGATAACGCAATTATAAAATGGATTCTAGAGCATTTTTTTGATTAGAAATACGTTTGATAACACACTATCCCCCTAATCGAAGTCTAGAAAAACAGTCCTGGTAGTGGTGAGTGGTGGTAGTGGGTGGTGGTGGTGGTGGTGGTGGGTGGTGGTGGTGGTGGTGGTGGTGGTGGGTGGTGGGGTGGTGGTGGCGATGATGGTGGTGGTGGGTAATGGCAATGGTGGTGGGTGGTGGGTGATGGGTGGTTGTGGTTGTGGTTGTGGTGGTGGCGGTGGCGGTGGCGGTGGCGGTGATGGCGGTGATGGCGGTGGGTGGTGGTGGTGGTGGTGGTTATGGTGATGGCAGTGGTGGCGGTGGCGGTGGCGGTGGCGACGGTGGTGGTGGGTGGTGGCGGCGACGACGGTGGTGGTGGGTGGTGGCTGTGGTGGGTGGTGGTGACGGTGGTGGTGGTGGTGGTGGTGGTGGTGGTCAAGTGAGAGTCAAGTGAGAGTTGACTCTTTTCTTTCTTTCAAAAAGTTGATCCAACAATTTGGAGCAAGTATTTACGACTCCAAAATTTTAGACTCTGGAGCCATTTTGAATCCGGTTCACTCTGTGGGAGTTGGAATCTAACCAGACTTATCAAACGTACTTCTACTCCAAAATAGCTCCCTGGGAGCCAGAATCCATAGAATCCAGAAGTAGAAGTTTTATCAAACAGGCCCTAAGCTTGTAGTGTTTTTCTTAACGAGCTTAGTGCCTTCTTTGCTTTTTGACCCCCTCGCCCATAGGCTGGTTATGCGGGATCTTTTTCATCATAACATTTGACCCTTCATGTCACGTCCAATCCCTCCCCGGGATTAGCAGAAGCTTATATTGCCAGGAGTTTCTCTGATATTTGTTATACCAACCTGTATATGACTGTTGTCGGCATGATTCAGTATGGAGAACCACCTTTATCATGAAGTTGGCGGCCTCTGTATGGGGTCTGATGGGAGAGGAGCCATTTGCTTTGGCTCCGTCATCTTCAGGGTCCTAGTCTTCTTTTCGACCCTTTTTCTTGTCGGCCTCTACCAGTCATCCGGCTCAGTCACAATGGATGTGACTCCTGCAGGTCCTGGACGTTTCGTATCCCTATACCTGTCCAACTTTCCCCTCGGGATGAGCTCTTCAATGGCGTCTTGGAGGTGTCAGCACTCATTTGTCAGGTGTCCATGCTCATTGTGTAAAGCGCAGAATAAACGTGGATTCCTGGTCTATGGATCTGGAATCATCTTCTGCGACCTCCCTCCCCTTCTTCTTTTTTTTGCTGGCTCCCCCTTTATGGGGGTGTCTTTTGTCTTGTCAAATCAATTTTTTTGTCGGTGCTAGCAAGTGGTGGCTTCTCCGTAGACGGGCCTTTTTTCACTGCCACGTTAACTGTAGCGTATTTCTCACAATGAACGTGGAGCTCGGCGAGGTTCTTGGGAGGCTTTTTTGAGATGGAGAATTAGATTCCCTCATCTGCGATCACCCCTTCTAGAGTTGTTTTATGTATTGAAGCCTCCAGGTCCTTTATCTAGAGCGCCTCATTATTGAATCCGTCGAGGGAGTCTGTAAGGTCTCATCCTCTTGTTTGAAATCCATCAGATTGTAAGATGTCTTCTTTTGTACCCTCCGACTCTAAAAGTGGTCGAGGAAACTATTGGCTAACTGAGTAAAAGAGTCTACCAAGCGTTTTGGCATACTGTTGTACCAGAGCATCCCGCGTTGGAATGCTTGACAGACAATTTCATCCAAGTAGCCATCGAGCAGCATCATGTCAGAGAATGTGTCCAGGCGGTGCTCTAGATCAATGGTGTCATCGTAGGTCTCCATGGTGGGCATGGTGAACCCTCTGGGAAGGAAGGTTCTCATGATGAGCTCGGAGAGAGCGTTTTCTATGTTGTATATTTGAAGAGCCAGACGAGCTTGGTTCTCTTCAATATGCTAGAGCCAATCTCTTAGTTCTCTGAATTCTTGCTAAACTCCTCCATTGGGATTGTGGAACTATCCCCGCTTAGCCACTTTGTTGAGGCAAGCTGCATCTAAACAATGGTTGTAGGCCCAGTCGGTCGGACAATAGGATTCGGCTCTCTCTCCTACGCAAGCTGGCAGCAGAGGTGCTGGAGGAGGATGCAACGCTTATTCTGTTAGTTGTGCCGATATGTTAGGTCTTTCACTAGCCAATCGGCGTGATTGTCGACTGACTAATTTTTGTAGAGCAGGTGGTGGGGGACCCGTGGTACGTTCTTAGCCGCCTGACTAGCTAGCCGCTGGCCGTTCAAGTTTGGCACATTGTTGTAGTGCCCATGACGGTCGAGGTTGTTCCGGTGTCACTCCCTCCTGTTTCCATTATCTCTAGAAGCCGAGGCCTGTTGATATGGCCTAGGCTGATGGTGTCAGGGTGTGTCTCTGGAGGCTATGGGCTGCTACTCCTACAGACACTTTGTTAAAATCTCGAGCTGACGCGCCACCAACTTGAACTGCTCTCTCATCACATATAGAGGAGAGGGGGAAAGTGATAAATATTCCTTCATGACGAAGCCATCCATGGCGGGAATTCACTATTCATTTTCTCTAGGAATACCCTAGGGAAGAGGGATATTGTTTTAGGGAATGTCTGCTTTATTGTTTGCAGGCGAATTGTGGTTGCGGCTTCCGCCGACATTGTTGTTAGGGTTGTTGCGGTTTGCATTCATCTTGGCTTGATTGTGGGTCAAAATGAATGACATTCAAGTCTTAGGATCACTTGGTTTTGATCGACTCTTGCTTTTCAAAAGACAATGTCTAGGGCCCCACGGTGGGCGCCAAATTGTAGCCATACGAACTGGGATGCTCACTGTACTCTGCACACCAGAGAGTAAAACATCAGAGGTGGAGGTCGGATTGGATAACCCTTAGGCCACTCTGATGCCTAAATCAGTCCATGAATAAGTAGTATGGAACAGTCACGAAGGTAGTTGCTCCTTTCAGAAGTGGGGACTGACAATCGTCTTAAGCAAGAGTGTCAAGAGAGTTCAATTGTGGATCTGTTTACCTTAGCATGTTCTTAGTTTATAGATCTAGAGTAGTCAAATGGACAAGTTGGACATCTACCAATTAAGGTAGGAGGTTGGCTCACGAGGTATAGATCTCGCCTTGCATTAGGATAGCCAGCTAGATCCCTTTGCGCAGGGGCCAATTCGGATCGCGAGATCTGCTATCTCCATAATTATCCTTCGAGGCTAGCCCTCAGATGGTAGGATGACAAGGATCTTCCTTATTGAGGTTAGATCTTCCTCATTGGGGGGTGTTAATAGCCGGATGAACGCTGAGCTCGACGTGACTCACGGGATTCTCCTATAGTCGTCTTCCTCCTTCCTTTTATGCTCGCACGCTTGGCGCATTGAGGAGAAGACCTTTGAGTGACACCATGTGTCACCTAGTTAGTGGTAGGGTAGTATAACCCCCACAGTAAGATGCAAATGCGAATACAAATTTGGATTTTTGATTATCTATTTACATTTTTAATCCGAACTGGAGCATCCTGACTCATTTTATATCGAAATAGTGTTAGTATTGATGTTTATGCATGAGACAGCATAAAAATCGGCAATAGACAAGTTTTTTTTTTTTTTTTGGATAAGTAGATATTTTATTGAAACCCAAGGAGGAGAGAGAACACAAACAAGCAACCTATTGGGAAAACCCTAAAGGAAGACCAACAAACACAGGATACAAGTAAGGATGTTAAACGGTTCATAATCGTTTAACGGTCTGATCTGGTGCGGTATGGTGTATAAGAGGGAAAAAACAAAATCAAATTGATTAACTAAACGGTCTCAAAATTGAAACCAGAACCAATTAGTAATCAGTTTTTAAACGGTTTTTCATTAATCTATTTTGATTGCGATTTATAATCAGTTTTGATTGCGATTTATAAACGGTTTAATGCATCGGTTATAAACCCTTTGTTGAGCACAAGTCAGAGGTCACTATGTAATCATGATTGGCATTTTCTTTGTCTTCTCTAAATTTTCGAATGTTAAAGCTTTTTACATTTTTCCCTTCGATCGCATTATCATGCCCATTATTTGGAATCTCTTGATTCATGGACAAATGACCAATGTAAGTCAGTTTTAGACATTAATGTAGCTTCTTGAAAATATAAATGCCTACGCATTCACAGAATGAACTTAAATTATGTAATTAGAAAATGAAGTGGAATAAACATAAGCTTTGAAGCATACCAAACTATTAACTAATTATGCAAAAAGTGGGAAAAAAATCATGGATGGAGAAGAATTTTTGTTAGCTTGAAATTTTTACATATAAAACTAGATTAGTATTTAGTTGTGTTGATCTCATACTTCCATTTTGTTGGATATTAAAATCACTACATGACTTCATGGTTCTAAACCTGGGTGCTTTTCCTACATCTTTTGGATGCCTATTATGTTTATCAGTTTTAGTTTTATGGTTTAAGCCTTTGAGAATTGAAATTGGGTTTTGAAAAAATAATATATTAATTGGGATTAAGGTTGGGTTTTGAGAAAATAATATATTAATTGGAGTTGGGGTTGGGGTATTGGGAAAATAACATATTAAATTATTAAGATTAGGGTTTAGCTTTTAGGGAATTAAACGGTTCATTCTATTCTGTTTAATTGGTGTCTAGTCGGTGTAACCCACCGGTTTAAATGGTTTAAATGGTTTCAAACCTATTAAGTAAACGGTATCATATTTTAAACCAGAACCGAATCGATTACTAAACGGACTCTCAGTTGTGGTGTAAACAGTTCGGTCCAGTTTTGGTAAACGATTTCAATGCAAATGTTGCACCTTTAGATATAAGGCCGAAAAGCCAAACTCCAAAGGGTAGGGGGAACAGCCTCCCCTTACGTGACAAAAGAAATTATGTTACATCTTTGGTTCCATCTTTGGTTCCATCTTTGGATCAGATGGTTGAAACTATTTGAGGCAGGTCTCTTGAACTTCATAGACAAGATCTTCAACTTGATGTCTTCCTCGATTCTTTTGATAACATCTTATCTGGAGCTATAGGATATCTTGAAATTCTACAATTTCTCTCCTTCCACAGGCTGTAAATAGTTGCACAAAAAGCAATCTTACGTTTACAAACGAGAGGAGTCTGTATTGCCTTTCTTTCTATTTTATAGTGGACTTTGTTTAGGGTATATTTAGATTAAATTTTGTAAAATGAAAGAAAAAAAAATAAACACATAAAAAGATCCCTGTTGTTCCATTATTTTTGTATTACGCTGTTTTTTTTTTTTTTTTTTGTTAACAATCAAACATAATCTCCGTCTTCAAAAAAAATGGAAAATATTGAATCATGACTGATCAGATTTTTTTTTTTTGTATAATAAATTATTATTATTTTTAAAATTAAGCTCTTTATAACAGTTTGATATACCTCAGCACTTCTATATGAACTGGGAATAAGTTGATAGTATTAGAAAAAAAAAAAAAAAAGTTGACAATGCCACTAACGGTGTTAATCGATTCGGTTTTGATTTATTGAATCGGTATCAATTCAATATGAGATATAATAAACATAAATCACAACAAAAAATCACAACTAATCCAACTATTAATCAGTTTCAGTTTTCTAAATCAAAATCAATTAGTAATCGGTTAAGCTTATTCAATTCCTAATCGGTTTTCCCTCCATAGTCTTTTCCCATTGATGTCATATAATAACATCTCCCAGCCTATCCATCTGCCCACACAGGGAGATGAATCAATGCTAGGTGTTTCGGCCCAGATCCGTCCTGTGGATCCACCGAGCTGACTAGACCTGCAAGACAAGCAAAGGCAAGGGGAGGCGGGCCGAATGCCCCGGGTCCACTACGATGCCAAAGTTAAGGCTCTGTGAACAGTCAGTGAGCTCAGTGTCGAGCCCACGGAGATATTCTAGAAAGATGTGTGGGGTAAGATGAGATTCTTCGTCCCAAGTGTCAGAGCATTAATCTCAAGAATGAGCAATGAGTAATAAATATTCTCGTACCTGAAATCTCGAGATTTGCCCTATTTATAGTGAATAGTGCATATTTTCCAATTATCATTTTTGCCCTTTGCTCTTGTATTTGAATTGGTGAATGAGCTTTCTGGCGTCGAATAGGGGATCTCCACGTGGCTCGTTGGTCAAGTCTTACGTGTCGAGGTGATATAGTCAGCGTGGCATAATTCCCTAACACTTGCCTCGTTGCCCTGTTGAATCTGTAGGGTTCGGCTGAGCAAAAAATAGGATGACAGAATTTTCCCCCAACAACTTGCCTCGTTGCTCCGCTGAATCCGTAAGTTTCGGCTTGTATAAAGAAGACTGACCGGACCTCTTCCCAACAACCAGCCTCGTTGCTCTGTTGTGGTGTTTGATGTACCGGAGACTGATGGGGCTCTGGAGTTTTGGGGGTGAGTACCGAGGTGGACACTGCGGCTCAGTCACCTCGGCCGATGCGGATATGGCAGGGCCGATGCGGAATGCTCGATGTGGGATGACCGATGTGGGATGCCTGATGTGGGATGACCGATGTGAAATGTTCGATGTGGGATAACCGATGTGGGATGCCTGATGTGGGATGCCTGATGTGGGATGACCGATGTGAGATGATCGATGTGAGAACACCGTACCGAGGCGGACACTGCGGCCCCATCACATCGACCACTTTCCTCTTGGACGGAGCAGAGGTGAACTGACCGATCTGAGTCGACATGGGTAGATGGCCCGATGTGGGCACTGCGGCCGATGTACATTGGCTTTTGTTGAGGCAGACGAGCCGAGCCGATCACGGGAGTCTCACGTGATTTGAGCCGATTTGACCGATGTGGGCACTGCGGCCAAAACACATCGGTCTTCTTGAGGACGACGTACCGAGGTGATCACAGGTTTCTCACATGATCCGAACCGATTTGACCGATGTGGGCACCGCGGCCAAAACACATCGGCCTTCTTGAGGACGACGTACCGAGGTGATCACGGGTTTCTCAGTGATCCGAGCCGATTTGATCGATGTGGGCACCGCGGCCAATACACATCGGTCTTCTTAAGGACGACGTACCGAGGTGATCATGGGTTTCTCACGTGATCCGAGCCGATTTGACCGATGTGGGCACCGCGGCCAATACAAATCGATCTTGCTGAGGAAGGATTTCTGAGCCGATCACGGGCTTCTCACGTGATCCAAGCTGATTTGACCGATGTGGGCACTACGACAAATGCACATCGGTCTTCTTGAAGACGATGTACCGAGGTGATCACGGATTTCTCACGTGATCCGAGCCGATTTGACTGATGTGGGCACCGCGGCCAATACACATTGATCTTGTTGAGGATGCATTTTCGAGCCGATCACGGGCTTCTCACGTGATCCGAGCTCATTTGACCGATGTGGGCACCGTGGCCAATACACATCGGTCTTGTTGAGGATGCATTTTCGAGCCGATCACAGGCTTCTCACATGATCCGAGCTGATTTTGTCGTTTCGGGACCGCAACAAATACACATCTGTCTATGACGTGAAATGTCTTAACGTCCAATCTTCAAGTGCGGAGCCGAGGCGGTCTTTGGCCGATGTGATCTACCCGTCTTGGATCCGGATCTGGTCATGGACCCGAGTCAGGTACGTGGATACCGCAAGGCGGGACCCGACTTACAGACCCGGAAGTTATCGTCGATAATAAATGCACCGACGAGGAAGCCAATAATGAGGTGCCACGTGGAACGCCTTCAATAGAGTTTGTATAAAAAGGGGTGGTGGGGTATGGAGGTCCCCCACTCTGAATCACTGTTCTGATTTCTACTCACATCAGCCCGGAGTTCTTGACATTGGCGTGATCCTTTGACATCGGTCGTTTCACATCAGATCGGCTTTTCTGTAAGACCCGTGTCAATCTAACCCAGTCTTACCACCTTGAACCAGGTTTACCCATCATGGTCGAGTCAAATGGACCAAGGGCGTGAAGGAGATCGAGATCCCAGGTATCAAATCGACCCAAAAATAATTAATTTAAGGGGAGGATCGCATACCCAGCCAAGGAGGATCGGACCCCCCCCCAAGATAGAAAGTCAGACCCTCTGTTTTACAGGGAGGGTCGGACACATTAGAAATCTAGGGTCAACGGGATCATCGACCCTCCCATCGACCCTCAATTGCCGCCGAAGTTGAAATTAGGAAATTTCCATAATTTCGATTAGGATTCTTTCCTAATCTCAAGGGGACTTATTTAGGATGTTTCTACTCTATTTAAAGGACACCCCTAATCCTCTTTCACTCCTTTCACAACCCTAATTGAATTGAGAGAAAGAGAAGAGAAGGAAATGAGGAAGAAGAGAAGTAAGGAAGAGAATTTATCCAAAAGAGAAGAGTTGCAGAGAAGGAGTATTCTTCTCAGGTATGGATACTAATTCCATGAGTTTCTACAGACCTTAGGTTAGATATTGATGAGAGTGTGATCTCGGAGAAACCCAAACCATCAACCCATGGTTAGGTTTTCATGGGAAACCATAGGAGAATGTATGAAAGCTATTTTAGGTGGATGATTCATGGTTTCAAACCATGGAATGAATGAATGGAATGTAAGAGCAAGCCATAGGATCCCAAGCACAAAGAATGGACTAAAAGAGGAAAATCGACCAAAGTACACCGAGGGTCGTACCGAGGGTCGATGACCATCCGACCCTAGGTGATCCTAACTATCGACCCTCAGTGTTCGGGAAGTTCAGAGTTTGGGGAGGGTCGCACCCAGGGTCGATCCTGACTCCGACCCTACCTCCGACCCTCAGTTAACAATATGGTTTTTAAAATTAGAATTAATTCTAATTAAATTCTATCAACTTTGTTAGGTCTTCTAGCAATACAATAACAATATAAAGGTGATTATAAAGCTTGGAAAAGTATCTATTAGCAAGCTAAGGTGAGGAAACAAAACTCTAAACTAATTGATTAATAATAAACAGTTTTCTATTTTCTTTAGTCCAATGCCATGCTTGATTCTATGCGAATATGTTTGTAATGTGCATACAACATGTCATTCAATATTTCTATTATTTGTTCATGCATATTTACTTTATTGTTTATAACATGATGATGATGATGATAGGAATAGGCATGTGATTGTATCTGTGTGGTTGGTGTACTTGATGCGAGCGAGTATCAGGGGAGGTGTGATGAGAACATCAATAAACATTAACCTTTAGCGGGTCTCAGCACTTTAGCTCTATCTCTAACTCAAGTCTTGTGCATTAGCATCGTCGTATCGCCATTACTTTAGCAGTACTATTATGTCGTAGAGTATCAGATGAGGTGGTCTCGGTCCTTGTAGTCTCTAACTCTACCGAGGGGCCTTAGCTCTATCTCTATGGACATTCTGAGGGATGCTGGGGTGAGGCCTTGGATACACTGTTTGGAATTAGGATTGGTTAGTTGCGAGCCCAGTTTGCAAGCCCTCGCTAACAGGGGCTTACGTGTTGGTATGGCACTATATAGCAATAAACGTTAACCTTTGTTATATAATGTTCATGATTAGGGTGGATGGGGACAATGATAAACGTTAATCTTCGGGTGGACTTCCACACCCTGTGTATAGAAGCGGGGTCAATAAACGTTAACCTTTGACCACCCAACCTTTCTATTGCGCATTGTAAACTATAAACCAGACCAAAGATATGAATTGATTGCATGCATATGTACTGTTGCATTGTTTTGTCTACTCACTGAGCCGTGATGTGTGCTCACCCCTCGACGTCGAATATTTTTAGTTGATGATGCAGGTTATACTGTTGAAGATTATATGAATGCTCCAGCATACGGGAACGTAGCGGCGATGGAAGCTGAAGCTGAAGTTGATACACATGACTCCTCTTGCGAGTGCAACTCATGTGTATTCGATTAGATATTTTCTAGATTTTCTTTACTTGGATTTAATAAAGACATGTATTTGATTATTATTTATGTCTCAGTTGATACAAAATAATTTACTATTTAAATATTAATATCACAGTAGATTCTCAGTTCATTTTATTATAAGACTTCCGCTATTGTGTATTTACTCTGATTGTGATTATGGATGTATGGGAGTTTAGATAACACGGATATAGCCTACTCGAGATTCTGGTTGAACCGTTGGTTTACTAGCGGTTCATCACACCATTCTGAATAGTACGGAATTGGGGTGTGACAACTTGATAGCAGAGCATCTCAGGCCTTGTCTGCTGAACTAACATACATTCGAGACAATTGTGAACTCAGATAGGATAAAAGTAAAAACCGTAATATTAACACACTATAAGCACCAGTGATGGTTGAAACCAAATTTAAAAATAGAATAATGCATCTAGTAAAGGAGAAACAAATTACATACAATGAGAGAGAGAAACAAAACGTATATACATAACTAAAGCAGAGTACAGTCCACAACCCGGACAGTTACTCTGTAGTACAAGGAAAATAAAGTACAATCAAGAAGCTAGAGGTGAAGGAGGAGGTGGGGCCTCACGATCTCTGTCATAGTCCTCAGCATAGACTCTAGTCAACCAGGCTATCTGAGTCTGGGTCGTCTGTAGACTAGCTGTGAGATCGGCTACCCTCCGATCAGTCGCATGCTGAACCTCTATGAGCTCTCCCATCCGTGTGTCTGATATGTGCTGGGCAGCTAACAGTTCATCCACTCTCACACGCTGGGCGGCTAACAGCTCATCCACTCTCACACGCTGAGCGTCTAGCAACTTCTCCATCCTCAGATCAGATCTGCACTGAGCCTCCCTGATCTCCTGCAGCATCTCCATCATATCAGAAGGTGGGCGTGAAGGACCAGCAGGATGAGAAGGACCAGTCTCAGGTACAGGATCCACCGCAGAAGAAGTACCAACTCCAGTCGCATGCGTAGGTGAAGGCGGTGGTATCGAGTCAACATCCATATACATACGATCGTCATCATCGATAGGATCCCCATGAGCTCTAGCAGCGGCAGCAGTGGCAGCAGCGGCCTCAACGTCAGCCATCTCAATGCGAGTGTAAGGGCGCACCATCTCGTTCCTCTCCTCGTCACTGACTTGGGCATCCCGCAGTCCCATCTTACAGATAGCCTCCCAATCTAGAGGCGACGAGAAGGTCTTCTCCTGAATCTTCTCATCCACTAAGTCAACCCCCAGGTGGGTCAGAAGAACGGTAATCATATGTCCATAGGGTAGATTACCCCTATGACCGGACAATGTAGCACTAATCATGGTCCGCATGATGATGTAGGGAAGGCATACTGGCTGTCTGGTGTAGATACTATATATCAAAAACTGGGTCAGCTGAGAAACCCTCTCATAGTGCCCACTCGTCGGAATCGGATTATGCCGGATAATCTTGCGAAGACCCGTGGAGCTGGACGCATGTAACAGGGCTCTCATCGCCGCCGATCAAGGTCATAGCAGCTGATTGTCGATCTCTGCCCTCATCTCCATGGAAACAAACTGGGGCTCTCTAGGAGCACAGTACACCATGGGGCCATCATAGGGTATGCCCAGCAGATCGGCCAGTTGTCGATAGTCAAATGAAATGTGCACCCCTTTAACATAGCTGGTGATGCGCAACTCTTGACCACGCTCAACGTCATTGTAATTCCCCACCACCTAGAGATTACAATAGAACTAGCGCACCAAATCCAGACATGTGCACGCATCGTAAGTGATGACAGGGAGCCACCCCAAATCACCAAATGCTCTCTCTACGTTGAACAAGGCTAGCTCAGCCAAGTTCACCATACGACCACCCTCCACTTTCTTACGAGCATAGTCGGCATACTGTGCCTCGGCTTCATTGGAGCGGAAGCGAAGCGGATCACAAACTCTGGGTATCTTGGTACGAGCCATGGTATCTGCAGATAAGAAATAAAAAGGGAGACAAGGAGTTAATAGGATAAAAATCCAAAATTTAACATTTTAACAACGTAAATTGGCCAAAAGCCTCATTTTTCACCTGTACACGCGGGCAGGAGGACTTACGAAAGTTCCAACATAGCCTACGACACTCACACAGTAGGAAATTGGAACTAACGAAGACCAATTTGAAGAAATTTTAAGAAATTAAAAAATTTCGACAAATTAGGGCAAATGAGCAAAAATCCAAGTTTCTCGATAACCAACCGATGAAACTCAAAAAATTTTGAGGGCTTTCGTTCCTTGAGACACCAATAACAAAATCCCCCAATAAAAATTGAATTTTTACGGTTGGAAAAAGTTTAATTTAAAGAATACCAGTTAAGTGAGCAAAAACCTAGAAAAGAAAACCTAAAAACAGGTAAAAATGGGAGAACATACCTGTATGGATGACGTGGACGTCGAAATCCGAACTCAAACCGACCAAAAACAGTGGAGTGGCACTGTAGCAACTCAGAGGGGAGAGACGAGTCGAAACGGGAGGGAAATAATAAGACATGACCCAAAATCGGATCTTAAAAATCTGATTTTGGGTATGAGGGTCGGACAATTCGAACAGAACCATCGACCCTCACATCGACCCTCAGCTCTCGGAAAGAACAGGTTATTCCCAGGGTCGGATACTAAGGGTCGGACATACCATCTACCCTGCATAAAAAAGACAGTATTTTTTTCATAAAATGAATTGAAATTTGAAAGTTTACCTCGGTTAACGTGCCTACATGGAGTATCAATGATTTCTCACTTATTCTGATGATTTTCAGGCACCACCCATCTCAGAAGGAAAATATGTCTGGAAGAAGAGTAACCAGACAAAGTCGAAATACAGTTCCACCACCACCACCTGTGGAGGAAACCAGCCAGGAGAATGTATATGTCCTAGGAAATCCAGATCAGGCAAATCCTATAAATTTGCCACCTCCACCACCGGAACTAACAACCGTAGTTATGAACCTAGCCCAGCAGCTACAACAGATGCAACATGCACAGGCTCAAATGCAGGTTGCAATGGGAATCATGTTCCAGGCTGCTCATGCTACACCCATGCAGACGGGACAAGCCAGTGCAGCACCGGTGGGTAACCACCCAGCACCTCAGACACCTTAACAACCTGCTGCATAAATTCCAGTACCTGGTCCGAAAGCAGCTCAGGTTAATTATCAGTATCCACCCCCTATGTTTGGGGCATACCCCCAAAATCAGATGGATCACTCTCGATTGGTTGAGAGATTTTTGAAGATGAAGCCCAGGGAATTTAACGGCAAACCGTCTGATCCATTATAGCCAGCACACTGGATAGACGAGATGGAGAGAAATTTCCTCATGATGACTATTAAAGAGGAAGAAAAAGTATTATGTGCCACCTTCATGCTAAAGGGTGACACACATCATTGGTGGAAATCAACCAAGGCTTACTTATTGACCAAGCACGCCCAACTGACTTGGGCTGTTTATAAAGAAGCTTTCTTTGAGAAATATTTTCCACGCAGCTTCAGAGATTCTATGGAGAAGGAGTTCCTGAGTCTATATCAGGGACAGATGTCAGTGGATGCATATCAACAGCGTTATGAAGAGCTGTTTTTCTTCGCACCACTTAGTATGCAGGAAGAAGACACCAAAACCCGTAGGTTCGTCACGGGACTAAGAGGAAGCATCAGAGACCACGTTCTGGGCTTAGAAAAGAAGATTTATAATGAAGCTGTCCAAATAGCTCGGGTTATTGAATCGAGCCAAAAGGAGAGTTATTTCACACACAACCGGGGTATCAAAAGGCCAGCTGGAAATTCTTACAACAGAGGCAATAACAAGACATATAAGCCTTTTCGCCCTCAGAATTTTACTACTGTAACCAAGACTACTCCAGTAGCTCAACCTCAGCCAAAGCCAAATTCTGAAAGTCCGAAGTGTTATAACTGCAACCAACCGGGACATATGACAAGGGAGTGCCCTAAGCCCAAGAAGCAGTTCCATCAGGGACGGGTATATGCTGTTACATCCGAGGATGCTGCCGCATCACCCGATGTGGTCACAGGTATGACTGAAACCTTTTAAAGTTGTAATTACATTGTATGAGCATGTAGACTAAGTAAAATAAATCACAGGTATCGTACCGATAAATGGCGTACCCGTCAGAGTACTCTTTGATTCAGGAGCTACTCATTCATTTATATCTGTGTCATTCGGAAAGAAGATAAACTTATCCATCAAAACATTAGACTACAAATTACTTGTACGGTCACCGATGGGGTTAAAAGTGGAATTAGAAAAGGGTTATGGACCATGTCTAGTTCTCATTGGCGAGAAAACCTTAGATGCAACCTTGATACAACTTGAGATGGCAGACTTTGACGTCATCTTGGGAATGGACTGGTTAGCTCGGCATTCTGCAAACCTATTATGCACCGAAAAGAGGCTAACATTTAAAGACAAAGAAGGAGTAGAATTTAGTTTTTCGGGAACCAAACTTCCCCGTAGACGCAAGCTCATACTCTCAGCACTAAAGGCTAAGAAGTGCCTTGAGAAGGGGGCAGTCGGGTATCTAGTATCAGTGGTCGACCTAACCAAGGAAGCACCACAAATGAAAGATATTGAAGTCGTGCGGGACTATCCCGACGTATTTCCGTAGGAACTACCAGGAGTACCACCCGACCGAGCCACAGTGTTTGTGATAGATCTTGTACCTGGAGCCGCGCCAGTATCAAAAGCACCTTATAGAATGGCTCCTACTGAACTGAAGGAACTAAAAGTGCAACTACAGGAACTGCTGGACAAGGGTTATATTCGACCCAGTATATCACCATGGGGAGCGTCGGTGTTATTCGTGAAGAAGAAAGACAGTAGTGTTCGATTATGCATCGACTATCAGGAGCAAAATAAACTGACAATCAAAAATCGATATCCACTACCTCGGATCGATGACTTGTTCGATCAGTTGCAAGGAGCAAAGGTATTTTCTAAGACCGATCTTCGATCAGGCTATTATCAATTGAAGATTAAAGAGGGTGATATTCCTAAGACAGCTTTCAGGACCAGATATGGACATTATGACTTCTTGGTCATGTCTTTTGGATTAACAAACGCACCAGCAACTTTTATGGAACTAATGAACCGGGTCTTTCATGATATGTTGGATACGTCGGTTATAGTATTTGATGATATATTGGTATACTCCAAGGACGAAGAAACTCATATCAAGAACCTAAATGCCGCCCCACAGCGTTTAAGGAAAGAGAAGCTATATGTCAAATTTTCAAAGTGTGAGTTTTGGCTAAGTGAAGTCACCTTCTTAGGCCATGTAGTATCCGCTGAAGGAATCAAAGTGGACCCCAGCAAGATCGAGGCTATTGTAAAGTGGGAAGCACCAAAGAACATTTCAGAAATTAGAAGTTTTCTGGGTCTCGCTGGTTATTATCGGAGATTCGTAGAAGACTATTCCCGGATTGTTGTACCTCTCACCAGTCTGACTAAGAAAGGTGAAAAGTTTGTGTGGATGGATAAATGTGAGAAGAGCTTCCAAACATTGAAGACCAGATTGATATCCGCTCCGATTTTGACTATTCCTGTTCCAGGACAGACATTTACCTTATACACTGATGCGTCAGGACTGGGATTGGGATGTGTGCTTATGCAAGGAGAACAAGTAATTGCTTATTCCTCGAGACAATTGAAGATACATGAGAAAAATTACCCCACTCCCGATTTGGAGTTAGCGACAGTAGTACATGCTGTCAAGATATGGAGACATTACCTATACGGAGAGAAATTTCAGATTAAGTCGGACCATAAAAATCTTACTTATTTATTTAATCAGAAGGAATTGAATATAAGACAAAGAAGATGGCTGAAACTATTGAAAGACTATGATTGTGATATCCAGTATCATCTGGGAAAAGCGAACATAGTAGCAGATGCGTTAAGCAGAAAGGCAATGATAAAATCGCAAGGAGAGGTTAGCACAACTGCAACAATGTGTACTACCGGAATGGTATTCAATCACGACAATGAGCAATATGTGATAGACGCAACGGATGAATCAGCCAACCAAGGGTTCATTCATCAGTTTTCAAATATGTTCGCTGCATTGAAGATTATACCAGACATAATGGATGAAGTGAAGACAGCTATCAAATCAGACCCTTATCTGAGAACAGTACAAGAAGATATCGAGAAAGGTAGGACTAATCCTGAGTTCACCTTGGACGAAGAGAGAGTACTGAAATACAAAGGAAGAATATGTGTACCTGAAACAGAAAGTATGGACATTAGACATCGACTGATGAAAGAAGCCCATACCACCATCTATTCGATACATCCTGGAAGTACAAAAATGTATCATGATCTAAAGAAACTATATTGGTAGAGGGGAATGAAAGCAGATGTAATCAAGTTCGGGTCTCAATGCCTAAATTGTCAGAAAGTAAAGGCTGAACGACAAAGACCCGCAGGACTGTTACAGCCATTACCGGAACCAACATGGAAATGGGACTGCATCACTATGGACTTCGTCACGGGACTACCACTGACTCCTCGGGTAGTTGACGCAGTTTGGGTTATTGTAGATCGTCTGACAAAAATAGTTCGCTTCATACCTATACGACCTCGGTATACACTAGAAAGGTTAGCAAAGCTGTATGTGAATAATATTGTTTGATTACATGGTGTTCCAGAAAGCATTGTGTCTGATAGCGATCCACGATTTACTTCCAAGTTTTGGGAGGGATTGCAAAAGGTTATGGGTACAACATTGAAGTTCAGTACTGCATTCCACCCACAGACAGATGGACAGTGAGAGCGTACAATTCAGATTCTAGAAGATATGCTACGAGCATGTGTAATTGATTTCAAAGGATCATGGGATGAAAAGTTACCATTGATCGAGTTCGCTTATAACAATAGTTATCAGGCGACTATACAGATGTCACCCTATGAAGCACTGTATGGCAGGAAGTGTTGAACTCCTTTGTTTTGGAATGAAATTGGAGAACGTAGTATTGTTGGGCCAGAATTTGTTGAAGAGACTTACCGAGTGGTCGACATTATCAAGGAAAGAATGAGAACGGCTCAGAACCGTCAGAAGCAATATGCAGATATCCGACACAGAGATCTGGAGTTCGCTGTAGGTGATAAAGTATTTTTGAAGGTATCGCCTATGCGAGGATTGAAAAGGTTCGGACAGAAAGGGAAACTAAGTCCAAGATATGTCGGGCCGTATGAAATTCTAGCTAAGCGTGGTAAAGTGGCTTATCAGTTAGCACTACCACCATCTATGTCAAGTGTGCATGACGTATTTCACATTTCCCTATTGAAGAAGTATGTCAAGGATCCAACGCATGTTTTGACAGTAGATTTACCGGGATTGACTGATGATTTGACATTTAAAGTAACACCAACAGAAATCACCAGCCGAAAGGTTCAACGTCTACGCAACCGAGATATCTATTATGTTAAGGTCACATGGAAAAGTAGAGACATGGAAGAAATTACATGGGAAGAAGAAAATGTTATGCGAAAGCAATACCCTCAGTTATTTAATTCAGAAGGTACGTACAATTTCGAGGACGAAATTTTTATAAGTAGGGGGGAGTTGTAAGACCCGTGTCAATCTAACCAGGTCTTACCACCTTAAACCAGGTTTACCCATCATGGTCGAGTCAAATGGACCAAGGGCGTGAAGGAGATCGAGATCCTAGGTATCAAATCGACCCAAAAATACTTAATTTAAGGGGACGGTCGCATACCCGGCCAAGGAGGGTTGGACCCCCCCCAAGACAGAAAGTCAGACCCTCTATTTTACAGGGAGGGTCGGACACATTAGAAACCTAGGGTCGACGGGATCATCGACCCTCAGTTGCCGCCGAAGTTGAAATTAGAAAATTTCCATAATTTCGATTAGGATTCTTTCCTAATCTCAAGGGGACTTATTTAGAATGTTTCTACTCTATTTAAAGGACGTCCTTAAGCCTCTTTCACTCCTTTCACAACCCTAATTGAATTGAGAAAAAAAGAAGAGAAGGAAAAGAGGAAGAAGAGAAGCAAGGAAGAGAATTTATCCAAAAGAGAAGAGTTGCAGAGAAGGAGTATTCTTCTCAGGTATGGATACTAATTCCATGAGTTTCTACAGACCTTAGGTTAGATATTGATAAGAGTGTGATCTCGGAGAAACCCAAACCATCAACCCATGGTTAGGTTTTCATGGGAAACCATAGGAGAATGTATGAAAGCTATTTTAGGTGGATGATTCATGGTTTCAGACCATGGAATGAATGTAGAATGGAATGTAAGAGCAAGCCATAGGATCCCAAGCATGAAGAATGGACTAAAAGAGGGAAATCGACCAAAGTACACCGAGGGTCGCACCGAGGGTCGATGACCATCCGACCCTAGGTGATCCTAACTATCGACCCTCAGTGTTCGGGAAGTTCAAAGTTTGGGGAGGGTCGCACCCAGGGTCGATCCTGACTCCGACCCTACCTCCGACCCTCAGTTAACAATATGGTTTTTAAATTTAGAATTAATTCTAATTAAATTCTATCAACTTTGTTAGGTTTTATAGCAATACAATAACAATATAAAGGTGATTATAAAGCTTGGAAAAGTATCTATTAGCAAGCTAAGGTGAGGAAACAAAACTCTAAACTAATTGGTTAATAACAAACTGTTTTCTATTTTCTTTAGTCCAATGCCATGCTTGATTCTATGCGAATATGTTTGTAATGTGCATACAACATGTCATCCAATATTTCTATTATTTGTTCATGCATATTTATTTTATTGTTTATAACATGATGATGATGATGATAGGAATAGGCATGTGATTGTATCTGTGTGGTTGGTGTACTTGATGCGAGCGAGTATCAGGGGAGGTGTGATGAAAACGTCAATAAACATTAACCTTTGGTGGGTCTCTGCACTTTAGCTCTATCTCTAACTCAAGTCTTGTGCATTAGCATCGTCGTATCGCCATTACTTGAGCAGTACTATTATGTCGTAGAGTATCAGGGGAGGTGGTCTCGGTCCTTGTATTCTCTGACTCTACCAGGGGGCTTTAGCTCTATCTCTATGGACACTTTGAGGGATGCTGGGGTGAGGCCTTGGATACACTGTTTGGCATTAGGATTGGTTAGTTGCGAGCCCAGTTTGTAAGCCCTCGCTAACAGGGGCTTACGTGTTGGTATGGCACTATATAGCAATAAACGTTAACCTTTGTTATATAATGTTCATGATTAGGGTGGATGGGGACGATGATAAACGTTAATCTTCGGGTGGATTTCCACACCCTGTGTATAGAGGCGGGGTCAATAAACGTTAACCTTTGACCACCCAACCTTTCTATTGTGCATTGCAAACTATAAACCAGACCAAAGATATGAATTGATTGCATGCATATGTACTGTTGCATTATTTTGTCTACTCACTGAGCCGTGATGTGTGCTCACCCCTCGACGTCGAATATTTTTAGTTGATGATGCAGGTTATACTGTTGAAAATTATATGAATGCTCCAGCATACAGGAACGTAGCGGCGATGGAAGCTGAAGCTGAAGTTGATACACATGACTCCTCTTGCGAGTGCAACTCATGTGTATTCGATTAGATATTTTCTAGATTTTCTTTATTTGGATTTAATAAAGACATGTATTTGATTATTATTTATGTCTCAGTTGATACAGAATAATTTACTATTTAAATATTAATATCACAGTAGATTCTCAGTTCATTTTATTATAAGACTTCTGTTATTGTGTATTTACTCTGATTGTGATTATGGATGTATGGGAGTTTAGATAACACGGATATAGCCTACTCGAGATTCTGGTTGAACCGTTGGTTTGCTAGCGGTTCATCACACCATTCTGAATAGTACGGAATTGGGGTGTGACATTTTCACTCTGACTTTCTCACATCGGTTTTGTGATACCAGATCAGCCTCTCTCATAACTAGTAAGTTTTCTTCTAACTTGTCTTTTTCTTAACCATGGTTAACGAAGGCAGGGAGGCCGAGGTCGAAGTTGACATAGAGACAATTGGGCCGTCCTCCAGCAACAGCAGCGGCAGCGGCTCATCTTCGTCGGATAGCGGGTCGGACAACAGTACTTCTTCAACAAGCGGGTCGGTAGGGAGGGTAACTGAGGGCGGTCCCGAGACCAAATTGAGGACCATGGAATCCCCGGAACGAAGCAGGTTTGGAACAGCAGGGCCGTCGCGTAACGAACTTCTATAAGGGATTTCGACTCATGAGATAGGGTCTGAAGTCCTTATCTAGGCCCGCGAAGAGGCCGTTGCTCCCCCAGAGTTTGACGCCAGGGGGGAGGTTTGCCTTTTAACCAAGGCCGAGTTTGACAGCCTTCGGGATCGGTACCAAATAACGGACGACGTGGAAATTAGAATGCCCACCGAGGGGGAGCGGGCCTGCTGGAGTCGTCGCTCCGAGCTGTATGTAAATATTGAGATGTTCAAGGCCGGAATCCCCGTGCCGGTGCCGCGGCTGGTGTCTGAGATTCTGAAGTACTACCAAGTCACACCGATTACTGCAAGACGGGGTGGTATTACTTCACCAAGAAACCCGACTTTGGCGATCTGCTGGCTGATAAATCGACCTCAATTAAGCTGTGGAAGAACAAGTTATTTTACATCCGAGGTGACAAAGTTGTCTTGGAGAATGTAAAGAAAAAGCTCGATGCCGAGACTCTTAATACGGACATGCCCCTGCTGTCTGCTGAGTCCGAGCTGCTGCGGCGAGCTCGGCATTCTGAGGGGGAACCCATCCGTGTGGCTGACCTGAGGGACCCTCTCATTTTACACGAAAACCGACTGTGTGAGTATTTTTGTCATATCGCTGGCCGACCCCAACCTACTAACTGAGTTGATTCTATTTTGGTATGTTGCAGTAATGTTGAGCGCGGAATACTTGCTGGAACAGAGGAGAAAAGAAGCGGCCAAAAAGGAAGTCGTGGCTAAGAGGTCCAATGAGGAGCAAACAACGAAGGCGTCGACGGATCGGCATAGCGTCGAGGGGGATGCAGCACAGAGGCCCTCCAAGAAATCACGTAACCACTCCCCTGACTCCGCTTGGCCGAGGCCGCCCGCATCTATGTAATGTCACTGATTCCTCGGTACCGTATTTTTATCTTTTCAGGAAAGGGAACTACCTCAGCCGCGTCGGAGGCCATTCTTGCACTCGGGGAGGTGTCCGGAACCTCGGTAGCCAGGTAGTCGACAATAGTTTGGCCACAGTAAAGTTTGGCCTCCCCATATATGAGGCCGAGGGTGATTACTGGGCAGGGGGGTGTGACCAGTGACGTCAGACGTATCCCCCTCATGGGTCCTTCTCCTCGGAACAAGACAGGGGACGAGCGGGCCTTTCAGCCGGATTGGGCCTTGACCGAGGACGACACGGCCATGGGCGACATCGTGTTGCACGGGATCTGATGAGAGCGGCCATTTTTCCTCGGGATTGGTCGCTGGTGCATGAGCTCCCCATGCCTTCTCTGATCTCGGGAGCCGACACCCTGGCCGCTTCGGTGAAAACTTATTCATCTAATTGTCCCCCTCCCCCACCTCTCTTTTTCGCTTTAACTTGTGCCTAACTTGTGCTTGTTGTCTTGGTGCAGCTTGGAGTATATATGGAGACTCTGAAGGAGCGGGCCGAGGAGATAGCCAAAGACTTGGCCGAGACGGACCGGAAGCTGCACGCGGCCGAGGATGAGAGGGAGGATGCCCGGACGTAGCTTCGGTACAAGGAGCGGGAGGTAACCTCCCTATCGTCCGAGGTCACCCGCCTCTAGGTAGAGAACGAGAAGATGCGCGAGGAGAAGCGCCGTCTTAAAGATGCGGGGAAGGCGAGGGAAGACCGCATAGATCAACTGAAGTCGTTCTTGGAGCAGCGCAAGGATCGTGGGGCGAGGTTCAAGGATGCCTTCTTGAAGACCCGATCTCTTGCCACCGGGGCGGTCTGGATCTACCAGAAGTTCGAGGATTTCAAAGAGTTGGTGGGGTGGTTTTCTCTGCAAAGCTTCACCCTAGTTGCGCAGGCCTTGAAGGAATATGTTGATGCGAAGGCGCCTAGGCTGGACTATAGTGGAGCGGAGTGCCTGGTCCCCGTGGACTCGAAGATTGAGATTTCGGAGCTGGATGACACTGAGATGCTCCGTCGACTCAACGAGGTCTTTGAGGGTGAGGATCCTCCTGCCTCTCCTAATGCGGACGAGACTCCGACGACCCCCAGGACGGTACAGTTTCTCCTATGGGTCCTCCTCGCACCCCTGGTGGTTCTCTTCCCCGAAACGTGGATGAAGCTGGTAGCAGCGGGGGGAATCCCCCAGTAGAGAACACTTAGAAAAATTTTGTAACTTTCTTCTTCTTTTTTCTATGTAACTTTTTTTTTCTTTGGCTTATTGTGCCGATGTACACTTGTTGTTTAATGAAAGTCTTTTTGCCGGAACCTGAGTTTTTGTAGTTATTTCCTCTTTTCCTTATGCCTGATGTAATAAAATGAATTGACTGCATGTCGAGCTGAGCTACCCTCCTCGGCCAAGTCTGTCCTTCTGGACCCTTGGCCGCATGGGCCTTCCTGCGGTTCGGTGCCGTACGGATATCACCTCAGCATGGTGACTTGTCTACCCTCCTTGGCCCAATGTGTTTAGCAGTTGGTGAACTCTTTGGGCCGTATGGGTCTCAATCTGAGCTCGGAGCTGATCTACCCTCCTCGGCCAAGTTTATCCTTCTGGACTCTTGGCCGCCTGGGTTGCCTTTGGGCTTGGAGCCGATCTACCCTCCTCGGCCAAGTCTGTTCTTCTGGATTCTTGGCCGCATGGGTTGTATTTGGGCTCGGAGCCGATCTACCCTCCTCGGCCAAGTCTGTCATTCTGGACTCTTGGCCGCATGGGTTGTATTGGGCTTAGAGCGGATCTACCCTCCTCGGCCAAGTCTGTCCTTCTGGACTCTTGGCCGCATGGGTTGTATTTGGGCTCAGAGCCGATCTACCCTCCTCGGCCAAGTCTATCCTTCTGGACTCTTGGCCGCCTAGGTTGCCTTTGGGCTCAGAGCCGATCTACCCTCCTCGGTTAAGTCTGTCCTTCTGAACTCTTAGCCGCATGGGTTGCATTTGGGCTCGGAGCCAATCTACTCTCCTCGACCAAGTCTGTCCTTCTGGACTCTTGGCCACATGGGTTGCATTTGGGCTCGGAGCCGATCTACCCTCCTCGGCCAAGTTTGTCCTTCTGGACTCTTGGCCGCATGGGTCTCACCTTAGCAATTTGTTGTAGCTTTAAAGTTGTTGGTTTGGAGACAGGAGTAGAAGCCAAATGGAGATTTTCATTATTGTATGGGTGGCCGCAATATGACCAAATTACAACCTTTAAAAATTTCACTGGTAAAATTTGCAGAGATGCTCTGCGTTCCATGCCCTAGGGAGAGCTTTTCCATCCATGTCAACTAAGTGATACGCACCGTTCCTTAGCGCCTCGGAAACCTGATAGGGTCCTTCCCAGTTGGGAGCCAGCTTGCCTTGATTGATGGGGTCGGATGCGATGGTCCTTCGGAGGACAAGGTTCCCTACTTTGAACGATCGTTGACACACCATCTTATTGTAATGCCGGGTCACTTGCTGTTGGTGGGCAGCGATCTAGATCTGGGCTTGGTCGCGTACTTTATCGAGGAGGTCCAAGTTGGTGCACAAGCCCGCTTCGTTGGAAAGTGGGTCGTAATTGGCGATCCGATGTGAGGTGATCCTTACTTCCAACGGGACAACTACTTCCGTTCCAAAGGCAAGCCGGAATGGCAATTCGCTTGTGGCCATCTTTGGGTAGTGTGATCCGCCCACAGAATGTGTGGTAGTTCGTCCAACCATCGACCGTTAGCCCCATCTAACCTGGATCTGATCCCTTTCAATAGGATTTTGTTGGTAGCCTCTGTCTATCTGCTAGTTTGCGAGTGCTTCATTGCACCTCGTCGATGATCAATACGGTGCTCCGCACAGAACGCCGCGAAGGCTTTGTTGTCAAATTGCTTCCCATTGTCGGTGATGAGTACCCTAGGGACACCATATCGATACACAACTAACTTGATAAAAAAACTCTCGGATGACGCTCTCGGGAATACTGGACAATGCCTCTGCCTCAGCCCACTTAGTGAAATAATCTACTGCGACCACAACAAATTTTCGTTGATAGCGTGCCGAGGGAAATGGTCCCATGATATCCATACCCCATGTGGCGAAATGAATGGGGGCTGCTTCGATAGAGCGAAGTGGGGAGGCTGGCAGGTGAGGGACTGGTGCGTACATTTGGCATTTGGCACACTTCTTGACGTAGTCAATGCATCAATGCATTCCTTGCGCATTTTTGGCCAGTAATATCTTTGGCGTAATATTTTGTGGGCAAGGACCCATCCTCCCTTATGGGCACCGCATATACCCTCATGGATCTCCTGGATGGCCCGTGCTGCTTCGGAAGGATGTATGCACCGCAGTAAAGGAAACGTGAAAGCTTTTTTGTACAAGATGTCGACTTCCACTATGTAGTGAGTCGCCTTTGATTGTATCCGCCTCGCCTCCTTCTTGTCCTCCATAATTTTCCCTCTCGGAGAAAAGTAAAAATTGGGTCGATCCATGATGGCTCCGATGTGGCTGGCAATATGGCTTTGGGGCTGGGATCCACCGATGAATGGGACAAAACATCAGTATACACTGAGTGATCTAAATCGTTCAAATCTGAAGTGGCCAATTTGGACAGAGAGTCCGCCAGGGTGTTCTGGCCTCGGAGAATGTGGCGCAAGGTGAAATACTCAAAGGTCGATGCGGCCTCTTGGACTTTCTTCAAGTATGCAGACATACTCACCTTCTTGGCCTCGTACTCCCCGTTGACTTGCCTTACAACTAACTGAGAGTCGCTGGATGCCTCGACCCTCTTTGCCATTACTACTTTAGCCAGGCGGAGTCCTACGATCAGTGCCTCGTACTCTGTCGCATTGTTGGATACTTGAAACATGAACCGAAGGGCATACCAAATTTGGAAACCTTCTGGACTGGTAAGAATGAATCCGGCGCCACACTGGGTCTTTTTGGAGGCCATCGACGAACATGGTCCATGGCTGCGAGGTGTTCTCCGGGACTTGGTTGTCCGTTCCTTCCCCGGCTTCTTCTTGGGGGGATGATTCAATAAGAAAGTTGGCCAAGGCTTGAGCCTTGATGGTCGTGCGGGGCTTGTAGCTGAGATCGAATTCACCCAATTCGACTGCCCAATTAATCACCCACCCTGAGATATCCGGTGTGGAGAGGATTTTCTTGAGGGGTTGATAGGTTAGAATGGTGATGGAGTGCGCTTGGAAGTAAGGCCGTAGCTTGCGCGCTGAGGTCACCAACGCCAAAGCGACCTTCTCGATAAATTTATACCGAGTTTCATCCTCGAGCAAAATTTTGCTGATATAATAAATGGGGTGTTGGATACCCTCTACTTGTTTGATCAGCACGACGCTTACAGCCTTTGAAGAGACAGCCAAGTACAACTCTAAGGTATCCCCTGTCTCAGGCTTAACCAATAGGGGCGCAGATGTCAGATATGTTTTCAATGCATCGAATGCCTGTTGACATTCGGTCGTCCACTGCAAGGTCTTATTCCCTTTAAGGGTATGAAAAAAGGGGAGGCACTTATCCACCGATCGAGAGATGAATCGGCTCAGGGCGGCCACACGCCCGGTTAGCTCCTGCACCTCTTTTACTTTGGTTGGAGCTGGCATATCGAGGATGGCCAGGATCTTTTCGGGGTTCGCCTCAATGCCCCGACGGGAGACCATGAAACCGAGAAATTTTCCCGAGGTGACCCCGAAGGTGCATTTGGCGGGGTTGAGGCGCATTCTGTGCTTTCGCAGTACTCCGAATGCCTCTTCCAGGTTTCGAACATGGTCATTTCTGATTAGGCTTTTCACCAGCATGTCATCCACATATACTTCCATATTTCTGCCAATTTGATAGGCGAAGAGCTTGTTGACCAACCTCTGGTAAGTGGCCCCGGCATTTTTAAGGCCAAAGGGCATCACATCATAACAAACAAGGCCTCGGTTGGTTACAAAGGCCGTCTTCTCCGAATTGGCCGCGTCATCTGGATCTGGTTGTAGCCTGAGTAGGCATCCATGAAGCTCAGTTGCTCGTGGCCGACAGTAGCATCAATGAGTTGATCAATCCTGGGAAGGGGGAAATTGTCCTTGGGGCAGGCTTTATTGAGATCAATAAAATCGATGCAAATGTGCCATTTGTCCCCAGCTTTTGGGACCATGACGACGTTGGCGAACCACTCCGGGTAGTGAATTTCTAGGATAAATCCGGCATCCAGTAATTTTCCCACTTCCCCATCAATGATCCGCTGATGGGACGCTGCGAACGATCGATTCTTCTATCGTACTGGTCGGCGGTGGGGGTCCACATTAAGGCAATACTGCGCCACTTCACTTGGGATGCCTGGCATATCAGCCGCCGACCAGGCAAAGATATCGGTGTTAGCCCTTAGAAAATTCACAAGCTCAGTCCTCTGTGGCTCCAAGAGGGATGTTCCTATCTGGATCGTCCTATCTGGGTTTTCCTCTGTTAGGGGGACCTGGACCAGGTCCTCAGTGGGCGTGCCTCTTTGCTGCTTAGGATCGTACCGCAAATCTTCAATTTGCACCTGTAAGGCTTGGGCCGGCTTTTTGAAATCTGTGAGCTCGGCCGAATAACATTTTTGGGATACTAGCTGATCTGTTCGGCATTCCCCCGCTCCTCTGGGGGTAGGGAACTTGATGACCAAGTGATAGGGAGACGACACCGACCTAAGAGCAATCATGTCAGGTCGGCCCAAGAGAGCGTTGTATGAGGACGGGACGTCGATGACCAGGAAATTCATGGTGATCCTCGATTCCCGTGGATAAGTACCTGCCCTGACGGGCAATCGAATAAATCCTTTCACACTGACAAGGTCACCCGAGAAACTGACCAGGGGGTAATCCACGGGTAGCAACCGTTCAAGTGGGATCTCCATGCATTGGAAGGCCTACCAGTAGATGATGTCGACGGAGCTACCTGTGTCCACCATGATCATATGAACATCACTGTCCTCTATTCTCATTGTGATAACTATGGCATCCTCATGAGGCAGTTCTAGTCCGCACAGATCTTCATCGCTGAAGGTCAAGAAGTCCCCAGTGCGGGCTCTCTTTCCAGGCCATTCAGTCGATTTGACGCTTCTCGCATATACCTTTCTGGCCTTGGCCGAAGTGTTTCCAGCCGCTGGCCCACCGATGATATCATGGCCTTCCGCCCCTGTGTAGAAGGATCACAAATTTCACTATCGTCTGAGTCTTCTGAGACCGAGGTGACCACCTCGGCAATCGAGGTCGGTCAATTTTTATATTGTCATGCGTGGCCGAGCTGGCCGTCTCGGCCAATGTGGGTGGGCTACTTGACGGACTCTCACCGCGCCCTGGGTTGATTATCGCTGCGCTGGGAATGCCCTGGCTAACCTTTGGGCCACATCTGGGTCTAGCACGCCTGACCATGTATACGCGCTCATAAGGTATGTTCTCCGTTGAAGGTGGATCGATGACATGCAATGGAGGCGGCGACCGAGTCTGGTCCATGCGTCGCCTTGGCAATCTAGGGTCGGTCCTCAGCCTTGTCCTCCCCCGAGTTTCCAATGAATTTAGTACTCTGCCTCGTTCATGTATCTGCTGGGGGGTACGAGCAAACTGGCAGAGGATGACCCCGATGCCTCGATGTGCCGGAGTGGGTCCTCTTTCTCTTCTTTCTGCACGTTGAGCAGGCTCCTGATCGTGGCGCCTTTCTTGGTATCGGGGCTCAGCTGCCATATCTCTTCTTCTATTCTCCCTAGGAGGATCTCTTTGAACTTCTCTTCTTTCACCCCTCTCGGGTTCTCTTTCTTCTTGCCTTCTCGGCTCTCTCTCTGGAGTCCTCGCCCGAGGTGGGGGAGGTTATCACACCCCAAATTCTGCTCCAACCAGAATGGTGTGATAACTTGGTATCAGAGCTCTCGTAGGCCTTACCCATTAAACCTGAATACTTCCACTGGAGTCCATGAACTGAGTTAGGATAAATTAAAAACTTTAATACAAACAAACCATAAGCACCTGTGTTGGTTGAGACAGAAATTAAACAAGACGATAATGTACATATAAAAGGTGGAACCATATATATACACTCAAACAGAAAGAGAATATCAAAAATTATCCTAAATTAAATAAATAATATAGGGTATTATCTATAAGTTGGGTAGTTATCCGAGTATACAAGGATATAGTACAGTAACAAGAAAGGAGCTTCTGTAAAGCAGAAAATTGAATACCGAGTTGGTACTCACAAGATGTGAAACTCGATGTATGACAAAGGAAGGAGAAAATGGCTAGTAATGCCTACTTCCCTGCAAAAGTAAAGGGAAAGATCTCGGGCCGAATCCAACAGAGATAGGAGAATAACGGCCCTACATTAAGAATAAGAGTAATTACAAGAAGATAAAGCTATACCCTTGGGTGACATGGAGACTCAGAGTGAAATCCACTACACGCTAATCCATTACCCGCTGAGCATTAAGATGAGGTTACAACTTGACCCCACCACTATCTGGGTCGAGAACGAGTAATGAAAAACTCATCTAAGTTGATAATCAGATTAGAGCGAATCAAATGAGGTGAACAACCAGACCACTCTAGCCAACCACCTAGACTATTAAGTACCTTGGTTATGGTTGTCATAAACTTGACCCAATAAAATACAAGAGCAACAACAGAGGAGACCGACTATGCAAGTTGCTATGTAAATCACTACCCAAGTTGCTGATGCTATATCAACACCTCTGGGTCAAACCAAGTACGGTATCAATTGGTAGCATCACTGCACCCCAACACCTATTAGCTATAACACAGTGCCTACCACATAGCAAGTCCCAGTAATGCACACCCCAGTGCAGAAGTTTGGTGCACAACAAGCAGTGTATCAAGGTGGTTAACCTTATCAGCCACCGATGTATGGGAAAGTTGCATCATGACAGAATGATCCGACAAAGATTGAAGAATTTCTTCTGAAGATGATACCTTGGACATTTTCAGCAAAGGATCAAATCTATTATGATTTATATAGGATGCGGTGCATTATTGATTTACTCTTATGATTATAGAGGATGCACATACCAGATTTTAAATTCTCGTGTCTTGACAGGATACCTTCTTGATTTAACCTGTCAATTGGAGTTATAGATATTGTTTCTTTAGTATTAGTCCTGGTTATACCAATCTGAACCATTCTCATGATCGACAACATGAACAGAGATATGAACTGAATGAATAGTTAAATGTTTAATCGTGTTGAGCGTACATCTTCTGATTTATACCTGATTTATTGATGTACGAAATCTTTCTTCAGATTTATACCTGATTTACTGATGTATGAAAGCTTCTCTAGATTTACTCTTGCAGTGCCTTGACCAATGGCATTATATACTCGATAGAACCTATAACCATGAGGTTAAGAACTATAAAACCTCTATGCATTTGGACCACCGTGCAACGTAATGATCTTGGATGCCGGTTGGATTACCACAGATTTACTCCTGATTCTTTAAACCTAAGTTCACTAGATAAGACAAGTGTCCTACATCGTACTAAATTGGAAGAAGGAAATGAATTCTTTTGGATAAACATTCTGATTCTTATATTTTTCGACATCCATTGATAAGATCTTTAGTGATAATGAAATTATTTGGAAGGAAGATGATTAAATTCAGATAAGATTTTATAGCCAAGAGACCTCCGATGAAGTAATGGAGAATCTATTTTGAGATTTTTAAACGGGTAGAAATGAATCATGTCTATAAAAGAGTGCATGCGACAAAAGTGAGAACTATCAAGGGTGGCCAGTAAAGAAATAGATAGCACTCTAGTGGAGTTAAAGATGGCTATATCAGTATGAATTTTGACAAGGTAGAAGATTCTTAAAGACAAATCTGAGAGTGGATACAAGGATAAAGTTAAAAATCGTAGCATTGATAGTGATCG
>CM053266.1:21240348-21282984 GCA_028583415.1 Protea cynaroides
GGGTTCGATGTCCAATCGACCCTATCAGACCCTGAGCACCGACCCCCAGTGTTCGGGAAGTCCAGAATAGGGGGGGTTGCACCAGGGGTCGATCATGACTCCAACCCTACCTCCGACCCCTAGTTAAAAATATGGTTTTTAAATTCGGAATTAATTCTAATTAAATTCTATCGACTTTGTTAGGTCTTCTAGCAATATAATAACAATATAAAGGTGATTTTAAAGCTTAAAAGAGGATTTATTAGCAAGCTAAGGTGAGGAAACAAGACCTAAACTAACTGGTTAATAATAAACTACTTTTATTTTTTTTAGTCCAATGCCATATTGATTCCATGCGTGTATGCTTGTATGTGCATTCAACATGTCATCTAATATTTCTATTATTTGTTCATGCATATTTACTTTATTATTTATAACATGATGATGATGATGATGATAGGAATAGGCATGTGAATATTTGTGTTTGGCCAGTGTATATGGTGCGGGTAGGGATGGTATCAACCGGTACAGTCATGACCGTTCTTCATGGGGTGTATATTGTGCCATGGTCTACTCAAGTCATGTCCACTGACGTCGTCGTATCACCATTATCTTAGCAGAACTATTATGTCGTAGAGTATCAGGGGAGGTGGTCTCGGTCCTTGTAGTCTCTGACTCTACCGGGGGGCCTTAGCTCTATCTCTATGGATGTTCTAAGGGATGCTGGGGTGAGGCCTTGGATACACTGTTTGGCATTAGGATTGGTTAGTTGCGAGTCCAGTTTGCAACCCTAGCCAGCAGGGGTTTATTTGTTGGTATGATATCAACCGGTACAGCCATGACCATTTTTCATGGGATGTATAATGTGCCATTCTGGGTGCTTGTGGGGCGACGGTGCCGTTTTCATTGGGCGTTTCCACACACTCGTGTATAGAGGTGCAGTGGCCACCTATCCTTTCTATAGCACAGTGCAAACTTTAAACCAGACCAAAGATATGATTTGACTGCATGCATATGTATTGTTGCATTGTTTTGTTTTCTCACTGAGCTCAGGTTGGAGAGTTGACCCTCGTGCGCACAATTCTTTTAATTTCTGATGTTGCAGGTATTATGATTGAAGATTTTGTCTACACGCCAATATATGGACGGGTGGAGGCTATGAATGAGCAAGCTATGGAGAATGAACATGATTCGTTAAGCGAGCGTTTCAACGGTGGATACGTTTAGTGTTTAGTTTTCGTATTTGGATATTGTAATATGTATTAAGTTATGTTTTGGTTACTTGGAAATAAATAGAATATGAATTATTTATCATGATTAGACCTCAGTTCATTATCTGTAAGACTTTCGCTACTTATTTTACTATCTCTGATTAATGTGGAATGTGTTTTGGTTTATCATATGTGGGATAGCCTATTGTGAGATCCTGGTTGAATTATTGGTTTATTGACGGTTCATCACACCATTTTAGTTGGAGCAGAATTTGGGGTGTGATAGAGGTTGTCTTTTTCGATCCTCGGCTGCAGTAGCCGGAACTCTCGGAGCATTATGGTCCACGTACTACTTATAATATCCTTGTTGGATGAGGTCTTCTATCTCTGCTTGTAGGTTCCGACATTCATCGATAATGTGACCGATGTCTTGGTGATACTGGCAGTACTTGTTTGGGTTTCTCCTTCTTGCTTCGGTCATGATCTTCTGGGGCCTCTGAAGATACCCGTCATTAGCGATGAGGGTGTATACATCCCCGAGGGACCGGTTGAGTGGGGTGTAATCACTAAATTTTTTTCTAGAGTAACCCTCTAGTCCGTGCTTCTTCTCTTCTCGACCTCTTGTTCTCTCCCGACCATGTGAGGTCTTGCCTCTCATCCGTTCGTTTGTGTGGAGCATCAACTAGGCCTTTGCTGGCTTCATAGATTTCGTTGGCAGTGGCGAACTTCTCGCATCGTGCAAAGAGTTCCTGCAACTCTGCTGGTTCCTTCTTAGCTATAAAGAATCTGAGTTTCGGGTCAGTGACTTCTGCTCTCAACGTGGCAAAATGAATTGCCTCATCGATGTCCTTCACTTGTAGTACTTCAAGGTTGAATCTGGCCAAGAAGGCCCTTAGGGTCTCACCGGACCTCTGTCTCATATTCATCAGGTGTGCGCTTGTCTTCCGCTGCACCCTACTTCCTTGGAAGTGCATTCTGAATAATCTCCCCATGGACTTAAAAGAGTCAATAGACCACGGTGGTAGGTTGCTAAACCACATCCAAGCCGTGCCTTTTAGAGTAAGGGGAAAGGCTCTGCACATAATGGCGTCAGGGTTCGCATGGAGGACCATCGCGCCCATGAAATTGTTCAGATGGTCGACGGGATCTGTGGATCCATCATAGGAATCTACCGGCGGCATGGTAAACCGCTTGGGCAAGGGGACCCTCATGATAATGTCGGTCAGAGGGTTGTCTGTTGAATAATCCCTATCCTCGTCCTGTGTGACTCCGGCCTTCTCCATGGTCTCGACCTTTCGGTGCAATACTGCTAATTGGTCCGCTATTGTCGCCGCTACCTCTGGGTCCATGGGAGCACTTGGTTTGTCTGCACCCATGACAACCTCTGGTAGCGTTATATGACGTGGAACCAAAAGCTCATCCATAGCGTCTTCGTCTAGTCGAGGTGCTGCTCCAGGCTGAGGGCCGAGCCTTTCTCGAGCGGGGATTCTTCTGTGCTGCAACATCGATCCCATCCCACTCAACTCTGGGGCAGGGCGAGCGCTGGTTCCTGGTCTCGCGGGTCGAGCTCCGCTTTGCCCTAGGTGGTGATGGGGTTCTCTATGGAGGTCAGTCTCCCTACGCGGGTCCGCTGGCGGGACGACTCCGATGGGGGGACGAGATGTAGGTTCTGCGACTGGGGGATGTAACCCTTGTACAAACCGAGTTAGCACTGCAAGCTACTGTGCTACGGTCTCAAATTGTTCATATGTGACAAAGGCTTTGTGCGCAGGTGCTGGGTCAGCCACGCATTTTCCTCGGTCCCTGCTACGTCGCATTTCGGACCTATCTCTTTCTTCGGGATTTACCCGTTGATCGATCATAGGGGGATTGGGACTAACCATCTGGCTTCGGGTTCTTCTCGGACTCATAACTTAAGAATTCTCTCTGGCTTTTAATCTGTTGACGTTAAATCCCAAGGCCCCACGGTGGGCGCCAAACTGTTTCGGCCCAGATCCGTCCTGTGGGTCCACCGAGCTGACTAGACCTGCAAGACAAGCAAAGGCAAGGGGAGGCGGGCCGGATGCCCCGGGTCCACTCCGATGCCAAAGTTAGGGCTCTGTGAACAGTCAGTGGGCTCAGTGTCGAGCCCACGGAGATATTCTAGAAAGATGTATGGGGTAAGATGAGATTCTCCGTCCCAGGTGTCAGAGCGTTAATCTCAAGAATGAGCAGTGAGTAATAAATATTCTCGTACCTGAAATCTCGGGATTTACCCTATTTATAGTGAATAGTGTATATTTTCCAAATGCCGCTTTTGCCCTTTGCTCTTGTGTTTGAATTGGTGAAGGAGCTTTCTAGCGTCAAATAGGGGATCTCCACGTGGCTCCTTGGTTGAGTCCTACGTGTCGAGGTGATATATAGCCAGCGTGGCATAATTCCCTAACACTAGGAAATCTGCAAATTCTAGTTGATAGAGTAGAAGCCAATGAAATTTTACATAAATAAAGCGACGATAACAAATGAACAAACATGAGAGAGAAGGAGAGATTATGACATTCAATCAATTTAATGATTTATTTAATTTGTAACCGATGGTTTCTTGGTTAAAATCGAAACCAAACTGATTACTTATGGTTCTATTCGATTTAATTTTTTTACTAACTGGTTTCGATTCATTTTTTTATTCCGATTCAGAATTGATGCTCTTTTGAGTGCGGATTGAGATCTTCTGTAGTGAGGTTTAGTGAGGATTCCACCCACTTAAAGTGGATTTTCATGTATCACGATGCTCTTTGAGTAGATCGGGATACAGTCGATCCACTTTGAATGGATGAGATCCTCACTACACAGGTGTCTCACTATAGAAAATCTTTTTCCTTTAATGCCAACATGGGTCATACAGAAGTGAAAGTGACGTATGATTGTATCCTATCTATGGAATTTATTGATTGTATTCTGCCGTCACTCTAGCTCATTTCTCATGACGAAGAAAAGAAAAAAAAAAAAAAGGGATAATGAATGCAAGAGAACCCCCTAAAAAAGGCATATTAAAAGCTAAATTATCAACAATAAATTGCATTTCCTCGTCTCATGACTCATATAAAATCTAGATAGTTGTGGAAAGTATCTATACTTCATATTTCAACTGCAAAGTAATGTAAGATAGAGAAAAGCTTGGGCTATGCTCTCGATTTTTTTTTTTTTTCCTAATATGAATATCACTAGTTTTATTATGCAATATTTTACATTCAGCTAGACCCAATCCCAAGACTGCCTTGTTTGAAAAGAAAATATTCTCTTAGCTTTATTTTCAAAAAAAATAAAATTGTATATATATAAAATAATATAATAAATATTCTCTCTAAATAAATGGGATTGATTCTATAGATCTCTTTTCTCCAATCAACTCTATACGTAATATATTTCATAAATACTCGATTTATATCTAATTAAAAACCTGGTAGGGAAAAAAAATTCAAGTAATATATATAAGTAAAATATTTAAGGTTTTAACTAATAATATTACCTCCATTTAACACATTTCTCACTTAAAAGAAAATAAGACAAATGAGAAAAATATGATGGAATTAATACACAAAAATACTGCTTGTGTGGTAAGAATTTCAATCACAAGGTACTTTACCTCATACTTTTTTTTGGTAAGTAGTACTTCTCTCAGATCAGAAAAAGAAGCAATATTAAGGGAAGGCAAAAGTTTTTATGTTTGACTATGCATGCATGTGCATAGGCATATTTAATGCATTCGGATGAACATAAATGCCTATATGAAATCCCGAAAACACCCTCCATAATGTAAGGAAATATAGAAGAAAACCCTTTGAAGGCCACCAAATTTCATTGTCAGAAAAGGACCTTCACTCTTCAAGTACTAAAGTTAGAAGGGGAATCACCTGATACAGAGACCCCAGACCCAATAATTCAGACCTTGAAAAAATTGCTTTATCTAATGGACAGCTCGAGTCAAGACAAACTCATTCATTCATCTATCCATGTGGCTTTCAGAGATATCCTGAGTAGTTTTTTTTCTGGTGAGCTGTACATTCATTCAGATTCCCATTAACGAAAAAAGCATATCAGACTCAGACAATTTCTTGTCAGCTTAGCAGCTATTGGACATTTGAATGGCTGTAGCTCGTGAAGTGAAACACCATCTAGCCCTACATAATCTGCACCAGGTACTCAAGCCTTTACCACACATAAAAGCATCATTTATTTCTTAAAGCCAAAGATAGTTTTTTAGACCTAGAATAAAATAATAGACCCAATTGGAGTTTAGCGCCAGTTCTTATTTCTGACTCTGTGACTATCTGTGGACAACTCACAATTGCAAGATGGAGTTCTACAATGTGGGCAACAAAGATACAGGCTTTCAGATCACAAGAAATGAAAATTTCTTGTTTTTGTTTTGGAGTAGTGATAATTAATGCATGCAAGACACAGAATGAGAGGATCTTCATGTCAGCCAGGTTGCCAAAGTCGTTGACTCCAACCACAAAATCCAAGTCAGCTTCTTGCCCATAATGCATGTTAAATTTTCCTAAATTTTAATATCAATCTCTTTTTTTTTTCTTTTTTTTCTTTTTTTCTAACTTCCTATTCTACTAGAGATACAGGGAGAGGGGAGGGAAGGGAGGGGAGGGGAGGGGAGGGGAGGAGGGAAGAGGGGTGCCTAAAGACACAATGTGAAGATTGAAGAGTTGAAACAATGACCTCCAGGTGCCTGCACTCAACTGGAACACCAACCAACTGAGCAACGCAATTGTTCACATATCAATCTTCAATCAACTGAGCAGTGTCAAAGATAAATCAAAGAGCTGAGGCAGTTTTTTATTGCAAGTAAAAATGGTGTAAGCAAGCAGCTAACACACATCTACTACACTAACAGCACCCTCTACAGGGTGTAGAAAAAAAATACTGAGAACCACAACTAAAACACAGTAGTTTGGGCTGGTCAATAAGTTATTGGCCAACACCCACACCTTTACATGAACTGTCTATGTTTCTTCCAGTGTCTTAAGCTTTGTGAACTCCATCCCCATTCCTTCTTTTTACAGGGGTCTTGGTCATTGTAGCTAATCAATTGTCACAAAAACTTAGAAATCCCATATATTCATGCTCACGTATCATGGTCATGCTCTTCTCAACACCAATGATTCCTGCAAAATTAAGTCAGAATGGGAAAAACCTCAAAATCTAGACATATACTTTCTATGACTACTTATATGCAGATATAGAGACGTATAGGTAGAAAAAGTATGAGAAGTTACCCATTGTTAGAGCGCTGGCAAAGATAACAGCAGAGAGGATGAAGACAATGATGGAAGCTCTCTTTAGCACCGCAACCAATTTTCTTACAATTAACTGCCCCCAGAAGCCAGCCAAAACTGATATTGATATGAGATACAAAGCTGCAATCCAGGGACAAAAAAAGAGGGTTTTCAAAATGATGGAGAACTGAGATTTATAAAGAGGCCAGCTTAGGACACATTGGTAACTTTTGCATGTGAGTGATATTAGTGGCAATGGTAATATAAATAAAATAAGGGTGATATAAACAGTACCAAAGGGAATGGGGAATCTCTTCAACAAGTAAAACTCCACCACAGATAAAGATGAGGAGAACATCATGACAAACGTTGCCGTTGCGCTAGCGACCTAGTACAACAGAGAAAGGAAAAACAGGGCTTAATGCACCTATCATTTACAAAACTTCTTGTTCAAGGAAGAAAATGAAAAAAACATTCTGTTGTCTGAAGAGATTCTAAGGACCAGAATCCCCTCATGTCCTCATGTTGACATGAGGAATATCCAGTGGCTGTCATCCATAGTGCATGTATACCAATACATCGGAAACTGTGCACAATGGATGACAGCCACTGGATATTCCTCATGTCAACATGAAGACATGAGAGGATTATTTAACCATCTTTATGAAACCAAAAATAGACCCTATCTTCCCTTACTCTCTTTTCCTCCTGTCTGATAAACTTGGGAGGGCACTGAATGTCAATTTTTTTTTCCTTTATGATAAAAGATAAATCTCCTAGAGGTAAGGTTTGGTCATACGTTTTCGTGGGAATTGGAGGCTACTTTCTTTTTGCTAATTTTAGGACACCTAGTAGTTGCTCTAGCCTGTAGTGGGGAAAAAGAAGTTATTTAATGATGAACTAATCGCTCAAAGTATTTTTGTGCCTTATTTGGTTTTGAAAATTTCCTTCAAATAGTAAACGATGTAATGATCTTGAGAATAAGCCTTAAAACTAGATTTACAAACTCGTTTCACTCTTCAAGCTGAAGCCCACAAACATAAAGAAACCAATATTTCAGTAAGACAACAACCACATTCTCACCATCATGTTCTTCTGGACCATTCTTAAATATAATTTCATGTTTGGACCACTTCCAATTAATGGAGCAGGGCCACCCGTGATGTAATCCATTACATACAGGTCGCATTGAAAATGATAGGAGGATGGGCAAGTAGTACCATAGTACAAAACAACTACCATTAAATCTTATCATCTCTGTAATCCAGACACAGGGTAGAATCCAGTTATAGCAACTCAACAAATAATGATAAATGGGTCATCGATAATCAAAACCAAGCACCCAGAAAATCAATGATTAGATGATCCATTAGATATAAATACTATCATACTCATACCCAAATCACAATTACACAATTACAAGGGATAAAAAAGAGGGGATGGGTGTGGAAGAGTGTTGATAATTTCAGTTATATATACCTGAGGGATGACCCCAATTTCAAGGAGGAGAGGACCCAATATGAATCCACCACCAGAGCCCAACAAGCCCCCAACAGTACCTCCCAAGATGCCACAGAAAGCACAGAAAGTAAGGTTCATGGCCGTCCAATCTATGGTTGCCTCACAAACGGTCTCTGTGTTACCAGCCAGTTTCCTCTTCTTGCTTTCCTTGTACAGTTTTATCACTTCACATCCAAACACCCCGAGTGCCACAGGAATCTATGTTTTAAAATTAATTAAAATTGATAAATTAATAAACATATAGACCAAAAAGAAAACCCAGAATGTTCAGCTATTCATTCCAACTTTTATGTCCCAGATCTCAGCTAATATATTCATCTTACCTGTAAGAAGTTGAGCAGCCAGTACCATACACCACAAACCACAGCATTATTCTGCAAACCCAGAATCAAGAAGATAAGAATCTGAGTGGGGACTGAGAAAAAGAAGAAAAGAGAAGGGAAGGGGATTTTATTACTTGCCTTGAAGATCTGAAGAGCTAGAAAAGTAACCCAAACGAGCAGGAGTGCGAGAATTCCCTTCCACTTCAGGTTGAAACGTAATATTTCCTGTAAGTAAAGGGTAAATAAGGATAAATGGGACCAAATCGTTTTCCTAATAATAGTATATTGGACTTGGAGGGGACAAGAACAAGAGATTTAAGAAAGGTTCTCTCACTAATCTAGTTTTCTCCTCTTTAGGAACCAGAGGTTCATATTCTGCATCAATAAGAACTGCAAAAGCAAAGAGAGCAATGAGTTTTCAATAAAGACCCATATAACCAAAAAGAAAAGTCAGTAATCTGGGATGAATCAAGTTATTTTGATGCCTTACGTTCACCATGAGAATTGACCGAAGCCGACTGTTGCTTCTCCAATTCCTTCTGCAATTTTTCGTTTTTTAAATTCAGAACTGGGTAAAAAAAAATGCTTAAGACGTCTTCATGACAAGAGTACATATTGATAATAATAATTCCCAACCAAACCTTCATAATAGTCTCCTCCTTCCACATGGTAATGGCCCTGCTGAATGACCTCGACGATGTCCCTGATTCAGAATTAAAAATATATACAAAGGATTTTAGAGACTCAATTTACAGAGAAACTTGTTTATAAATAAGCTATGCTCCACAGAGATGATGGGTGAGGGTCTGTTAAATAGGAGAATCAGACTCACCCAGGAAGAGAATAATGATGAGGACGGTGATGAGCCAGTAAGGGAAGACGACGCTAAGAGAAACTCCAATGGTGATGCCGAGCATGAGCATGGGCTGGAAAAGGAGAGCGAGATCGTAGTCGATTATGGGCACATCCTTCGATGGATGGGGTACTCTAAGATTATACCAAACAGACGATGCTGATGCACCCATAATCATACCTGCAACAGTCCCCCAAAAAGATTTAGAATTTTTTTTTTTAATTTTTCAAAATCCGAAGATTAAACCAAAAAAAAGGTTTTGGCAATGCGGAGAACAAAGCGATAGATTACATTTGGAAAGAGCAGCAGCGGATTTAGTATCAAAACCAACAATCAAATTGAGCATTGGAACAAAGATGCCTCCGCCTCCAACACCACCTACTGTTCCAAAGGCGGAACCCAGAAACCCAATCAGCGTTGCCAACGCAAGTCTCCAGCTAAAACTCAATTCCTGGAATAAGAAGAAAAAAATCCAGAAAGGAAATCATTTCTCAAACTGTTCAGTTTCTTTCCTCAATCAATAGGGACGAGAAAAAGGGTTACAGAATGATGTACCGGCCAAACAAGTTTGCTGCTACCCAGTTCACCCGATCCATTGGAATAGTAGTGTGTGAGAGTTGACTTCGGAGAAGAGAGAGAAGACAGGCGTAGAAGAAGGTCTTGAGACTGGCCGACGAGGAAGGTGGACAGAACGGCCAAGCAGAAACCCGTGACAAGATAGAGAACGAAGCCTTTTGTTTCCATGGCTGTGACTCTCTGCAGCGCCCGAACCCAATGCAATCAGAGATATCTCTCGAGACGGTTATATAAAAAGGCGTTCCAGAGCTGAGACTCCGCCACAGCACGGTAACGATACATTTAACCCCTAAATAAGCCCAATTATTATTTTATTTATTAAAATAAAAGTTAATATTTTTATTTTTATTTTTATTTTATTTTTTTGATAAATATGTCTGTTTATCATGGAAGGTTAGGGTGCTTTCATAATTTATTATGGGGAGATGGCACTCGTACATGCAGTAAATATGGGATTATCTTTATTGCCGCCTCCAAATCTGATTTTCAAATCTCATAAGGTATCAAAAGATTAATATTTGTTATCAAAAAAAAAAAAAAAGATTAATATTTTTTTAATCTTCTTAATACAATATACTTTTGACATGTTTATTCGAAGAATATGTTTCTGACTGTCACCTGGCAATGAGGGGATCTAACGGTTGAGATTACAGTGAAATATGTGTCTAATGATATCCACCATTGGATTCTCCTGACTATTAGACCACAGTCAGACAAATGATTCTTAAACGTTTCTTAAATTTGTCATCTCTGGTGCGTGTGTGTGTTCGATAAACATGTCAACAATGATAATTCTTTATGATGTGACAATTGATTATTATAAAAAAATAATAAAAAAATTGTATTTGTTTAATTTAAATTTTTTTTTTTTTTTTTTTTTTTTTTTTGAGAATAAGATAAGAAACCATTAAAAAGAAATGCTAGGATACACTAATAGAAATTTTTTTTATATTTATTAGAAAGTTTTTCTGTGTATGGGAAGTTTTTTATAAGTAGGGTCCAGATTTTGCACTTATAGGTAAGGGTATCAATTGTTCAGTCGATTGGTTCTTTTCAATCGCAACTTGTACTCACGACTTCAAAACCAAATCATTAGAGAAGGTTCAATTTTCAATTGATTTTTGTATGGTTTCATTTTTTTATGTGGTTGATTTAATTGGCTTTTATTGGTCTATTGTCATATTTGATATCTCCCTCATATATATATATATATATATAAGAGAGAGGGAGTGGGGGAGAAAATGTTATGTCGGTGTTATTTCCCTCTAACATCCCATTTTTTCTCTTGTTCATAAATTCTGATCATCTTCAAGTATCTAGTTATCGATTCTCTTTATACTCTCATTTTATACAGATTCATCTCCTATATCTAATCTACCACATGATAGATATTATTCTAAAAAAGATAACACTTATTAAAACCAAGGTTTATTTCGACAATCCTCTCCAAACCAGCCCCCTAGAGACTCCGCCTCATTTAATTATTGGGTTTTTCTTATTCACACCGGTTTGCTGGTCTCTGTGTCAAATCGGTGCAAAATTTTTCCCTATTTTTAAAGTTTTCATTTTACTCTTATTTATGAATTACCCATAATACCCCTAACCTCTGCCTCCCATTTCCCCTCCCTTATCCCTTTTGGAATCGATCGTTGTCAAAGCTTCTTGACACCAGGGAATAATAGACATGAGAGTCAGCTAGAGACAAAGGTAATCGACACGTGGCAACATCAATCGAATCAGTTGGGGACACCGAATCCTAAGAATCCTCTCCAAACCAACCATCTATAGACACCTACCTTGTTTAATTATCGGGTTTTCTTATTGACATTGGTCCGCTAGTCTCTGTCAAATCTGTGTAGAACCCTCCCCTATTAACAAAGCTTCTATTCTATCCTATATTTATGAGTTACCCATAATAACCCTTATTTTCGACACTCTAATCCCTGCCTCCCCTACCACTTTTGGAATCGGTGTCAAAGCTTCTTGACATTGGGAAGACCCTTAATTATTTTGCAAACAAGAGAAGGGAAGAGAAGTGAGAATCAACTACCAAACATTAATCCATAGGTGGGAGGAATCAGGAGAATCCTCTCCACATCAACTGCCTAGGTACACTGAATCCTGAGAATTCTCTTGTAACCAGTTACCCAGAGACAGCTGCCTTTTTTAATTATTGGGTTTTTCTTGTTCACTTCGGTTGCTGGTCTTCGTCAAATCGATGTAGAATCCTCCCCCTATTTACGAAGTTTTCACTCTATTCTATATTTACGAGTTACTTATAATACGCCTAATCCCTATCTCCTTGCCCTTTTGAAATCGGTGTCAAAATTTCTTGACATCGGTGAGACTCTTAATTATTTTGCAAAGACAAGGGAAGAGAAGACAAAGTGGCAGGATCAGCCGAATCTCACATTTGTATAGAGCAAAGAATGAAAAGAACCTCCCAGCTGATGGTTGGGGATGAGCAACAAGATATTGGGTCAACCACGGTTACAGAAACAGACAGGTCCTACTCCCATTTTGATTCTGGGAACCTAGCATTAATGGTCAAATTCAATGTCTCATTATTGTTTTTATCAAAAAAAAAAAAGTCTCATTAGTGTCAACGGTTCATCAATGGTCTCTAGTTTTCGGCAACAAACATGCACTCGTTTGATACATTCATTTTAATACATTAAAGTTAAACTCAAATCATATGATGCAAAATGATACTGCAATCAGTACTACACAAATTTGGGTTTGAAGAACATAGTGGTGCAACACAATAGTATGTGATGAGAGAAGGAGAGAAAAGGTTGAACATGAATTTGTTCTGTTATTGTATGTTAGAGTCTTTCTCTTCTTCTATCTATGGAGAGGGGTTCGGATTCTCTCTTGTCGTTGGAGGGATTCTAGCCGTTAGATCACTATCCTAGGGAGCGGGCAACAGGAGAAGAAAGGGTACTATGTCTTTTCGCGCTAAGAAAAAAGATTAAAGTGTGTAAAAAACACCACGGACCCACCTCAAAAACATGGGAAAAGGGATACTTCTCTCCAAGAAACCTTATCCCTTGAGATAATACATATAGGGGCACCTCTTACCATATATATATATATATGGGCACTTCATACGTTCTCTTCCATTTGCCGTGTGGGACTAAAGAACTAAAACACCAGCTGTTATATATTATGAAAATAAAATCCAAGGTGATCTTGGGTTCAAATCATAAAAGCAACATACCCACGTTTCATTATCTTCTCTCTCTCTCTTCACTCTCCTCCAAAACAGATAAACATGGATTCCAAACACATGGGCTTCACCCTCTCCAAAACAACCCAATAGCATAAATCATAATAGTGGCTTTCTAAACTAGAATATAAATCTTCTCCATCTGTTCAGTCGTTCAGCAGAACATCGGACGGCTGGACGGATGGAGAGGATTTCTATACTATAAACTAGGGCTTGCAATCATTGCTCTTTCTCTATATATCAAAAATTGAGAATTAGGAATTGAATTCTAGGTTTTATGAATTACAGGTTTTAAATATTCCTTTAAGACAAGAAAGGTATGTCTAAATAGAAACACAGTCATGGTGGTAACATGAGAGGCTCTGGATCTTCTTCTGTCATTCAGTTGCACTAGTCATCCATCAGATGGATTGGATGCTAGGCATTCACGCGGATGCATCTCAACCCAACCAATAGACGATTGACAAGCTGAGAAGAAGATCCTTTTCCAACATGGTCTACTATTGGAAAGATTTTTAGGTGGGTAAATGTATAGCAATAGTCAACTAACTTACTTAGAAAGACATAGAATAAGGAGAGATTTTATGATTTGTAGATTTTGGGAGAGATATAGTAAACAATAATTCTCAATTTTAGCTCGAGTTCTTTGCAACCATTAAAATTTTGTAATTATGATTGTGTAATCAAAAGTTTAGATTTAATTTTTATTTTCTTTTCAAATTAAAGGAATTTATATTTCCATTACTTTAAATAGCACAAAGTGAAGGTTTTTTTTTCGTTTTTTTTTTTAAAATTTTAAATTTTTTTTTTTTTTTTTTTTTTTTTTTTTTTTTATGAAAAAAAAAATTTGGGGGGGCTATTTTTTTTTTTTAAAGATAAGAAGGGAAATTTTACTAAAACAATTTTTATTATCATTACCAAACATTTTGTATTTATAAAAATTTATAATTTATTTATTTTTTTAAATCAAGTGGATGTAAAGTAAAAGGTTCAAGTGAACTAGTTACAAAATTAATAGGGGTAGAAGGGGAAATGGTTACAAAAATTTCTTCTTCTTTCTTTTTTAGTTTGAAATTTCACTTTCTTTGTGTTTAGTTTTCATTGTAACCAAAGAGAGTCTCAAATGAATTGTAAAAGGATCTTACCACCAAATAGAGAGAGAGAGAGAGAGAGAGAGAGATATGTATAATTGAAGCCAACATACCTTTGCTATGAATATGGATAAAACGAGCTTTCTCCTTTAAAGCTCTTGGAGTATTTTGTTCTGTAATATTTTTCTACCCACATGGACAGGTGGGGTGACAGATATAAACCTGTACCATCCACCTAAGTTGAAATCTCCACCTTTTGAAATTCTTGTGCTGCCATAAACATAACAGACTGGTGTTACACTGTGGTTAGCAACTCAAATTCACCAAAAAAAAAAAAAAAAAAAAAGATTCGTCCTCTTCCAACTCCAACTATTTTTTTTTTTTTATTTATAATGATGCAGACTAGGTTTTTTTCCACTATTCCCCACGTGAAATGAGTTATAATTGACTAATAAATTGATATGATATTTTAATCGGACAGATTGTACCTACTTTTGTGTCTATCCACTATCCATTTCATCCATTTCAGAGTAGAATAGATTAGAACTTGCAATTAAGACTTTAAAAGAGGTTGTTCCCAAATTAGTACTTCGATTTAGATTGAGATTGAAAGGGTCCCAACATACCCATCTCATTTGTCCAGTCCTACTTAACATTACTCGGTTTTCGGAAGTTGAGCTCTCTCCCTCATGTTAGCTTGTGTTTGAAATGTATTCAAGAATGCATTTTAGGTTATATATATATATATATATATATATATATATTGAAATAACAGAAATAGTGTTTGGTATGTATTCTTGTTATTGGATCATGGAATGTAAGAGAGCATGTGTCTCATGCATTCTAGAATACATTCTCTAGTCAATTATGCATTATAAGCCCAGAAAAGAAATGGCTTACTTGTGTTTGGTATCATTTTTGTTTTTATTTTTCTGACAAATTTATGTTTTTGTAGATGTTTGGTATCATTTTTAGATGTTATTTATGAAAAGAAAAAATAAAAACAGGTCTCAAATCAAAAAGAGGTTGAGACCTCTTTTTGATTTTTGACCAAAAAGAGGTTGAAGCTGTTTTTGCGCAAATCTTTAAGCAACCACGTCTTCTGATCTTTCAAAATTAAGGGTAAAAACGTAATTTTAATATTTATTATAAAACCATCATCTCTCCCCATTTTTCGTCTCTCAGAAATCTCTGCCACTCAGGTTTAGTATAGGGAGGGGCGAGGAGAGCGAGGGTGAGATCGGCAAAGATGGGGAAAGAAGGAATTTGATGCCGCAAAACGCAGAGAGAATGTGGAGAAGGAAATGAAAGAGTCTTTAAGGGGATTGTGAAAGTAACATCGTAGTTTTCAATCTGAATTGTAAAACGATGAATTTGCTGCTCGTCTCTTCTTTCTACCTCTGTCTTCCTTTCTTCTTCATTGCCTCTTTGCTCCTCTCCGGCCTCGTGATGATTCACTCTTCTCAAGGCTGTTTAATCTCTGTGTTGGATTATCGAGAAAAAAAAAAACTCAGGTTTAGTAAAGATTAGTGTAGGAGATTAGAGAATGGCGAGAAAAAGAAATGAATCTGGCGTGAAGAAGAATTGGGTGATTGTGTTTTTGACATGTGTTACGGTTGAAAATCGCCTGTTGATCCGCGCTCTGAGTGACCTGCAATCACAGAGATGAGACAAAGGAGGGGGCGCCTAAGCCCCGGTTACCCTCCGATGCCTAAGTTAGATTCCCAAGGTAAACAGTCAAGAGATAGCAGAAGGCTATCTCCAGTTTAGAATGAGTGGGACGATGAGTGAGTTTAAGCGTGGAGGATGAGCAATAACAGCTTGTGAGTGCGTAAGTGCATTAGGGTTTACCTTGAGAGATGACCTCTACTTATAGATTGGGAAGAGGCATGGAGGCACCAGGACTCAGGGAAGTAGATCGCCAATAGGACTGCCACGTGTCGGACTGGAGGACACCTGGGTGGCAGACTCCGAGTGGGAGTAGGAGACTTAGCCAAGGAAGCTAAGTCGATCAGCTCTGGGACTGACACGTGTCAACGTGTGAGTAACGACCGACTGAGATAGTTGGTGTCGTATCAGACTTGGAGAAGGACTCCTCCGAGGTAGTCCTAATCACATTAGGACTCTAGCTTCCGTCTGAGAACCGTAGCCGAGTAGGACTGAGACTCCGAGCGCTACTAGAGAGGCCGAGCGCATGAGAGGTCGTATGCATAATAGGCCGAATACATGAAGCCGAGTGCGAGACACTCCGAGCGCTCGGGCTCCGAAGGCGCAACTTGACACGTGTAAGATTTTAAGTGGATGGATCATTTCCCTCCTAACAGATGCCCCTTGCGCTGTCGGATGCAGCGAATTCAGCAGTGCAATAAGTTGACTGTTGAGAAGACCCACGTCGTACGAGGCCGAATGCTAGACTGATAGATGCATTGAATGACAGGTTGTTCCCAAGAAGAGGCGGTTGCGCTCCGTCTGCACGATTGATTGAGGCGCGGGGCTCGAGGCGTCAGTCTCGGTTTATGCAAGAGTGCTCAACCGTCGATCTCCCAATTTGACGCGGATCGATCCACGATCCAACGGACACCGAGTGGCGGTGCGCCTCGAGAACGAATGCCATTAAATGCTACTCGTCTTCGAATCGACCGAGTGCATCGGACGGCTGAGACCGTAGTTCACACGGATCGTCACACTAATCCGACGGTCCACAGGAGGCGGAGTGCCTCGAGAAGAAGCGCCATCATTGCGCACGTCAATCAGTCACGTCGCGTTCGGCGCGGCAGATGACAGCCAATGGAACTGAAACGCGTGTCCGAAACCCGAAGAGACAGTTCTCGGTCGCTTGCCCTATAAATACCTTCCCACTTCATTCATTCGACCATTTGCTTCAACTGCGATCGGAGTTCTACCAGAGCACTCGGAGTCCAGTCGATCTTTGTCTTCAAGCTTCCATTCGTGCACTCGGTCACCTTTTCTGCAACTAGTAAGTCTTCTAATCGTTCCCCTTTCTGTTCATGCTCAGTAGTTTCTCTTCTAACAGCGTCACGTCTTCCGGTATGGTGAGAGTGACCAGAAGAATGACCCAGTCCCAAACTTCTTCTTCTTCTGACGGATCATCTTCCTCTTCGGGAGGATGGTCTGATGAATCCAGGGCTTCCGGCCTGGAGGAATTTGAGAAGAGTTCCTCTGAGGTGGAAGAGCGCGGTCGTCCCGCGGGCCCTCCGCCCCAACAGGCTTCCCGCCAGAGGGGTGGCCGACCGCCGGTAGCGTCCTTCGCTACCGTTCCAGCCTGGAAAGTTCCGAGTAAAGTCAAGACCGAGGCTGCTTTGTTATCGATCTGTCAGGCATACCAGCTCGAGGAGCCCATGACAAACGTCCGCGCTCGGCTCCCTACCTCCGACGAACGGGCCTACACCGTGCTCACGTCGGAGATCTGTGTGTACGAGCACACTCTGAAGTCAGGGTTTAGGTTCCCCTTCCACCCTTTAGTTGTAGAGATTCTGCAGACGTACCGCATCGCCCCCTCCCAACTCGTTCCGAATGGGTGGCAGTGCATCTTTGCTTTCATCATGTTCATCCGCCGTCTGGGCGAGACTCCGACCGCGAACCTCTTCCGGTCGGTCTTTCAGTTGACTAGTTTGAACGAAGCCCGGGCTATGACCGGGTGGTACTTCTTTAGTCAAAGGGGCGGGAAGAAGCTCCCGGCCATCTCCCAGAAACCTTCCTCCATCCACGGGTGGAAGGACAAGTTCTTCTTCGTGGGCCCTCCCGCGGGCGGTCCGCCTCTCCCTCTGTCAAACGTCTGGTTCGTGGTCGACGCCACAGGGTTGAACAAAATTCCCTATCTGACGACGGAGGAGAGGAAGATCCAACGCAAGATGATGACCGGGGAGACGGTTCGCCTGTCCGATCTTGCGGATCCCACGCAATTGGCCGAGCACGGTCTACTGGGTGAGTGATAGCTTTAGGGCTTGACTTTGCTTTACTGTTCTGTTTATGTTACTGACCATCTTCTTATTGCAGTGAACTTCGAGGACGACAAGATCGTTGCTCGGATAATGGCCAAACGAAAGGCCAATGCCGAGAAAGGGGTTCAGCTCACGGGCAGCCAAGCGGGACCAAAAGCTCAGCCTGCCAGCGATCAGGCAGATTCTCACCCTCGGAGGGGGCCAGTGGCCACGGCGGAGGCCAAGGGTAAGGGGCCCATGCCCGAGGAGCCCCCAAAGAAGAAGATCAAGTCGGCTGCCGAGCTCCCAGCCGACATATACAAGAAGAGGCCGGCTCCTCGGCTTGGCGATGGAGAGGAGAGAACGGCTGAGGCTACGACGAAGGAAGTTCAGCCTTCCCGAGGGGGTGTGATGGACGTCCAGCCTCTGCAGACGGTCGTCCCCTCGGCAGCCGAGGCCAAGGGTGTTGCCGCTTCCAAGGCCAAAGGGGTTGGTAGCAGCCCAAGGTCGTTGATCTGACCGGGGCCCCCGAGGCCACCGGGGAGGAGGCCGAGGGTACGGCTCGCCAACAGGGCGAGAAGCAAACGGCCGCGACGACGGCCTTCAACCCTGCGCTCAAACTGAGGCCTACGGACTCGGTCTTCAAGAGCCAGAGGGCGGCCAGGATCGTGGTCACGGAGGGGCGCCTGCCGGAAGACATCAAGTTCACGGTCGGCCTGCCCCACGAGGAAATCTACTCCCGGGGGTTTACTGCTTGCGCCCAGGTAATGATCGGCCCCTGATTGTCATTTTTGTTGTGTTTCCATATATACTGATCGGATAATTGTTGTCTTTGGTGCAGGCTGCCAACCTCTTCGCCGAGCTTAGCGAACGATTGTGCCGCGCGTACGTTGACTTGGACGAGAAGGAGGTTCTGCAAATCTCCTTGCGCGAGGCCTTGAAGGCCACCGAGGAGAACTTCACAAACAAATCCTCGGAGGTCGAGAGCCTCGTTAAGGAAAAGGCCAGCTTCCAGACGTCCTTGACTAAGGCCGAGGCTGATCTTGACAAGGAGCGCAAGAAGGTGCTCACCTCAGAAGAGAAGCTTCGGTCTTCCGAGGACAGGCGGAAGAAGGCGAGGAGGACCTGCAGGCTGAGGTGCAAGCGAGGCAGAAGCTGGAGGAGTGCCTGAAGAAGTCCGAGGACGATGCTCGGAGAGCTAGGGAGGCACTAATCAAGGTCGAGGAGGACCAACAGGCGGAGTCGGCTCGGGTCGTCGACGAGTACAAGTCATCGGCTCAGTTCGATGAAGAAGTTGACGAGGCAGCTAGCGGCTATTTCGAGAGGGTGTGATGTACTTAAGGGATCAGTTAAGGGACAAGGGGGCCCTCAAGATAAACTGGTCGACAATCCTGATTGTCGCTCAGATCGAAGAACTGAGGGTCTCGGCATCCGAGGAAGCTCTGCCCGCCACTGAAGAAGGTTTGGTGAAGCCAGCTAAGGATACCAAGGCTGCCCTTGCGCCCGAAGACGACCTTCCCCCCTACGAGGTGCCGCAGACTCCACTGGTGGACCTCCCTGTACTTTCACTGCCTGTTGAGGATCTGGCAAACCCGGCAGCTGCGGGCCCGGCATCTGAGACGACCGATCTTGAGAAGATGCTCCCTGTGTAAACTTTTGTATATTTTTCTTCTTTTTGTAATATTTTTATACCTGTAATATTGTCCTTTTATGGCTCTCATCAATGAAAATCTATTTGTATCTTTTTCTTCCGTTGTGTCTTCTATTTTTCTTCCAAGTAGCTAAGGCCGAGTAGCTTGTAGTAGTTAGGAAACTCCACGACTCCGAATCCGGTACTCATTAGGAAACTTCCCGACTCCGGTACCGTTCTTCCAAGTAGCTAAGGCCGAGTAGCTTGTAGTAAAGAAACTCCACGACTCCGAATCCGGTAATCATTAGGAAACCTCCCGACTCCGGTACCGTTGTCTGCGTAGTATTCCAACTGCCTTCCTACCCCGAAAGTGTCATCGGCTCGGTCCAAAGGCTAGCAGAGGGCACTTAGTACGAATGGTTCCCATGCTGCCTTCGTCTGCTGATGGACCGTGGTGGGGAGTTTGGCTTATCCTTCATGCGAGCATGGTCTGCTTGTGGACCATGGTCGGAAGGTACGAGTATGGTCTTCATGCCACCTTGGTCTGCTTGTGGACCTTGGTAGGAAGATATGGCCTTCATGCGAGCATGGTCTGCTTGTGGACCATGGTCGAAAGGTACGAATATGGTCTTCATGCTACCTTGGTCTGCTTGTGGACCTTGGTAGGAAGATATGGCCTTCATGCGAAGGCATGGTGCGCTTGTGGACCATGGTCGAAGGGTGACATGCGAAGTGAGACCTCTATGTTTGCAATCGGCTGGGCCGGTAGAACTCACAGATAAAGTTATGACTGAATGATACTGCCTTGTATTCAAAGAAAATGAGCGGATGCCCTCATGGGGTCTGGTATTACAATTAAAATTAAAAAACTGACAAATTTGCAAAAGACTGGACTACTGATAATATTTCCGAAGGTTGGTGGCATGCCATGTCCTCGGAATTTTGTCGCCGTCCATGGTGACCAACTTGTAAGAGCCTGGTCGTCCTGTCCTTAGTACGCGGTATGGCCCTTCCCAGTTTTTGGCCATCTTCCCCTGATTGGTGGGGTCGGAGACTGCAGTCTTTCGGAGGACAAGATCTCCGACCTTAAATTGTTTAAGTTGGACTGTCTTGTCGTAATGCCGAGCTGTAGTCTGCTGGTAGTCTGCCATTCGGAATGCTGCCGATTCACGCACGTCCTCGAGGTTGTCAAGGTTTGTCCGTAGGTCGTCGGAGTTGGTGTGCTCGTTAAAGTTCAGCATTCGGAAAGTGGGATGGAACACTTCGACGGAGACGACTGCCTCCGTGCCGAAGGCAAGCATGAAGGGCGTCTCCCCGGTGGGTGTTCGGTTGGTTGTCTTATATGACCAGACGATACTGGGTAAAATGTCTACCCATTTCTCTTTCTGGTCTTCCACCATCTTTTTCAGGCCGACCAATATTATTTTGTTGGTGGCTTCGGTCTGCCGCTTGTTTGTGGATGTCCGACTGACCCGAACCTGTGGTTTATTCGGAACTCTTTGCAAAAGTTTGCGAAGGATGCACTGGAGAACTGAGTGCCGTTATCTGTCACAAGGACTCTCGGCACGCCGAACCTGTACATGACCGAGTGTCTGAAGAATTGCTCCACTTTGGAGGTATCGATCTTGGCTACGGCTTCGACTTCGATCCATTTGGTGAAGTAATCAATAGCCACTATAACGTATTTCCATTGATAAGTGGCTTGGGGGAAGGGTCCCATGATGTCCATACCCCATATGGCGAAGGGGAGGGGGCTTGTGATCGGCTGCAATGGAGCGACCGGAGCATGCTGTACATGTGCATAGAACTGGCACTTATCGCATCTGCGGACCAGCTCAATGCAATCATCGTGCATTTTCGGCCAATGGTAGCCTTGGCGGAGGATCTTTTGGAAGAGCGATCGTCCGCCTTGGTGTCGACCGCATATGCCCTCATGTACCTCTCTCATAACGCTCTCGGCCTCGTCTGACCGCAGGCACCTAAGCAGCGGTAGGGTATAAGATCGCTTGTACAGTATATCATTGTGTATGGCGTATTGCCTGGACTTGGCTTGGATGCGGCGAGCATCTTTCCTGTCAGTCGGAAGGGCGCCCGTCCGGAGGTATTGATATATGTCGTCGTACCAACTGGACGCGACTCCGACGGGAGCTACGACTTCAACAGAGGTGCTGGCGTGGTCCAAAAATTCCACGTACACGGCAGAATCCATCGCATGGATGTCTTTTAGGGATAACCTTGATAGGTCATCTGCTTCGGTGTTTTCTTCGCGGCCGACGTACTGCAGCTCGGTGCTTTGGAAGGTTGTGATGGCCGAGTTTACCTTCTCGAGGTATTTCTGCATCTCGGGCTGTCTGGCCTCGTAGTCTCCTTGTGCTTGGCGAATGACCAACTTAAGTCACCTTGTATCACTAGCCGACGAACGGCTAGGCTTTTGGCCAATCGGAGTCCGGCTAGTAAAGCCTCGTACTCGGCCTCGTTGTTGGTCGCCCTGAAGCCGAACCTGATGGTGGATCGTATTTTAAATCCTTCCGGGCTTCTCAAAATTATTCCTGCCCCTGCTTTGTTTTCCATGGAGGAACCATCAAAGTTCAGGATCCAGGCGGCTTCGGTTTGCTCCGAAGGCAGTACCACCTGAGGTTCTGCAAAATCCTGATCAGGTAGGGTACTTTCGACGATAAAGTCCGCCAAGGCTTGTGCTTTGATGGCCGTTCTGGGGACGTATTTGATGTCGAACTCACCGAGCTCTACTGCCCAGTTGATGAGTCGTCCGGATACATCGGGCTTCGACAACACCTTCTTCAGTGGTGTGTTTGTGAGCATCGATATTGGATATGCTTGGAAATACGGTCGGAGCTTCCGAGCGGATGTGACCAGGGCAAGCGCTAGTTTCTCAATCGGCTTGTACCTGGTCTCAGCGTCAAGCAGTACTTTGCTGACGTAATAGATCGGCCGTTGGACCTTGTCTTCTTCCTTTATCAGGACGGCGCTGACTACGCGGTCGGATACTCCGAGGTACAACTGCAACTCGTCCCCCGGGTTTGGCTTCACCAGCAGGGGGGGCGAGGATAAATACGCCTTTAGGTCTTCAAAGGCTCTCTGACACTCTTCGGTCCATTCGAACTTCTCGGCTCCCTTCAGAGTTTTGAAGAAAAGGAGGCAGCGCTCGGCTGACTTGGACATGAAGCGGCCGAGTGCGGCTATTCAGCCATTCAGCTCCTGTACCTGTTTGCCTCTGGTTGGCGCGGCTATGTCTAGGATTACCTTGATTTTCGAGGGATTTGCCTCGATTCCCTTCTGTGAGACCATGAATCCCAAGAATTTTCCTGATCCGACTCCGAAGGCGCACTTTGTAGGGTTGAGCTTCATGCTGTGCCTTCGGAGGACTTGGAATGCTTCACCGAGGTCGGTCAAGTGCCGACCAGATTGTCGACTCTTGACAAGGAAGTCGTCCACATACACTTCCATGTTGTGGCTAATTTGTCGTCTGAAGACTTTGTTGACCAACCTCTTATATGTGGCTCCTGTATTTTTGAGGCTGAAAGGCATGACCGTATAGCAGAAGAGCCCCTGATTTGTGACGAAGGATGTGCACTCTTCGTCGGCCTTCCGCATCTTTATCTGGTTGTAGCCGGAGTATGCGTCAAGAAAACTCAGCAGTTCATGTCCGGCCGTGGCATCAATCAGCTGGTCGATGCGCGGCAGCGGATAGCTGTCCTTTGGGCAGGCTTTATTGAGATCGGTGAAGTTTATGCAAATCCGCCATTTGCCGTTAGACTTTGGCACCATGACCACGTTGGCCAACTAGTCTGGGTAGTCGACCTCCCTTATGAAGTTTGCCGCCAGCAGTTTCTGCACCTCCTCGTCTATGGCGGACTGTCGGGCAGGTGCAAAACTTCTCTTCTTTTGTCGCACTGGCCGATGCTGTGGGTCGACTGCTAGGTGGTGTTCAATTATTTCCCTAGGTATCCCCGGCATCTCAGAGGCCGACCATGCGAAGACGTCGAGATTCTGCCTTAGGAATTCAATCAGTTTTTCCCTTTGTTCCTCGGGCAGCAAGGAGACGACCTAGAACGTCTTCTCTGGTTGATCGTCCGCAATCGGGATTTGTAGAAGTTCATAAGCCGGTTCTCCTCGGTTGGGAGAGGGGTCCTTGGGAACATCCACCATGTTCACCTGTACTGACTTCAAGGCCCGCTGACTGTTTTTCAGCTCGGTGGCATACCACCTCCGCGAAGTGTCCTTGTCTATTCGGCACTCTCCGACTCCGTCCTCGGTCGGGAATTTCATCACCAAGTAGTAGGTGGACATACAGGCCTTTAATTTGTTCAGCGAAGGCCTGCCGAGGATGACATTATGGGCCGATAGCCGATCAACCACCATGAATTCGACCACTACTTGTCGCTGCCTGGGCTTCTGGCCGAGGATGACAGGCAGCTGGATGCCCCCTTTTACCGTGACTGAGTCCCCGGAGAAGCTGATAAGGTCGAAAGTGACGGGACGGAGCTGGTCGTCCGTCAGCTGCATCCTCTGATAAGCATGGTAGAATATGATGTCCACCGAGCTCCCGGTGTCTACTAGGCACTTTACGACATCGCAATGCCCGATCCCGGCCGTGAAGACAAGGGCATCTTCATGGGGGACCGCGACATTGACTAGATCTTCGTCGCTGAAGGTGATGACTTCTCCAGTCCGGGCTCTCTTCGACGGCCACTCAGTCTTGGCCACTAGACGGGAGTAGGCCTTTGCCGACCTGTTGGAGGTGTTCCCGGCGGTGGGTCCTCTTATGATTGTGAGGACTGACTTGCCCTCGTCTTGAGGTCCCTTGGTGATGGCATAGACCCCACTGTCACCAGGGATGCGCAAACCCATTGCTGTGCGCGGCCGGTTCTCCGAGGGCGGAATATCGACAAACCTGCGTTCGGCTTTTCTTCTCTTTAAGGCCGGGTGGGACTTCCTTCTCCTTTTTTGTCGGACTTCGGGCTCCGGGGAAGCCGAGATGGACTCGGACTGGGTATATTGTCGACCTCCGAGTTTTTCTTTCACCGGCACTCTTTCTCTTTGCTCTCCAGACGAGCTTTCCACTGTCCCAAATTGGATGGCGCCGACCCATTGCCTAGGGGGACCGGCCCACCATCAGGGTCTCTGTCGTCCCTCCGAGCGGCGTTTTGATTATCGCCTGCGTCCGCACGGCAGTTGTTGGGTTGTGGGTTCCTCAGAGGTGGAGGCGGTAACCCGCGATCCCTCCGAGCAGGGGTTGTTCCCCTGTCTGCGTGCCGAACGAAGTTGCCATAGTATCCTCGTCTGATGAGGTCCTCAATCTCCCTTTTGAGGTACTTGCATTCTTCTGTCTCATGGCCATAGTCGTTATGGAAGCGACAGAAACGGGAGTGGTCTTTGTTCCTCCGGTTGCCGAGTGCTTTCGGAGGCGGTCGGAGGTTCTGATCGTTTTTTATTACTTCGAGGATCTCTATCATCGAAGAGTTCAGTGGAGTGTAATACTCAAATGTCTGATCCCTACCGGACTTCTGTTTCTTTGAATCTCCCGGGCTTGGTGCCGGGTCGGCCGCCTCAGACCTTTTCTTGTCTGTCGGCTTCGGTGCGGCCTGCAGATTGTTCACGGTATTGTTTTTCTGGGCCCGAGTCGTCTCGTCCGCGGAGGCGTACTTCTCGCACCTAGCGAGCAAGTCGTCCAGGCTCTTTGGTGGCTTTTTGGCAAGGGATCAACAAAGCTGACGATCGGTGACGCCGGCCTGCAGGCTAAACATGTGCACCGCAGGCTCGACGTCCTTGATTTCAAGCACCTCGTTATTGAAGCGCTTGATGAATTCCCTTAGGGACTCGTCCTTCTGCTGCTTCACTGTCGACAGATGGTACGATGTTTTCTTGCGCACTCGGCTTGCTTGAAAGTGCGTCAAGAACTTGTTCGATAGTTGTTCGAACGAGGTAATGCTCTTGGCAGGAAGATTATTGAACCACGTGCGGGCAGCTCCTCTGAGCGTTGAAGGAAACATCCTGCAGATGAGGCCATCGCTCAGGGGGTAGAAAAGTGTTGCGGAGACGAAGGCGTCCAGGTGCTGCTCGGGGTCAGTACTCCCATGGTAGGAGTCCAAGACCGGCATCTTGAAGTTGTCAGGGGGTGGTGCCCTCATGATCTCGTCCGAGAGCGCCGTAATTGCAGTATAGGCCGTTCTCGGCGGGGCTACCTTGTTTTGCTCCACCTGCTGAAGCCGAGTAGTTATCTCGAGTAGACGCCGCTCGACCTCGGACTGAGGAGTGTCCGGAGGCTGAGGGCCAGAACCGGGTGTTTCGTCGTTAACTCTTTCCCTCCGGAGGCCATCGAGGAAGGACCCCGGGCTCCCATCGGAGGTGGTGCAATAGGTGTCTAGTGCTGATTTAGCGGTTGATTCCGACCGGCGGGCCGTGCTACGCTTCGTCTAGGTGCTTGGTCTCCCGCCGGGAGATTGTTTGGCAAAGCGTTAATCGGGCCTGCTCTCGCCCTTGGCGGATGGGCCGCTTGCGGGACTTCTGGTGGAGGTAGGGGATTCGGCACCGACTGGGGATTCTCTCCCGCCGCTACCGAATTGCTTGCTCGAGCCCCTCTTAAGACTTGCGCAAGCTGTTCAATTTGCTGCTTCAACTCGTCAAACTGCCGACGAGTGACGTATTCGGGAGGAGGTTGTGGTCGATCTACCGACGGCGTGTGGCTCGAGGCCAGCGCCGGTGCCTGCAGTGGTACCGGTTCTGGGATCGGTGCAGGTTCTGGCATTGGGGGTGCAGGCTCACGGTCCGCCCTCGTCGTGCTTTCGGTACTGCCCATATACACCGATGTCTCAGAAGGGGCGCGCGACGTCCGTGCTCGAGTTCTTCTGTGAGCCATTGAAATAGGGATACGTACACGCTAAACTCAGTCAAAAGAGGCCCCACGGTGGGCGCCAAACTGTTACGGTTGGAAATCGCTCGTTGATCCGCGCTCTGAGTGACCTGCAATCACAGAGATGAGACAAAGAAGGGGGCGCCTAAGCCCCGGTTACCCTCCGATGCCTAAGTTAGATTCCCAAGGTAAACAGTGAAGAGATAGCAGAAGGCTATCTCCAGTTTAAAGAGAGTGGGACGATGAGTGAGTTTAAGCGTGGAGGATGAGCAATAACAGCTTGTGAGTGTGTAAGTGCATTAGGGTTTACCTTGAGGGATGACCTCTACTTATAGATTGGGAAGAGACATGGAGGCACCAGGACTCAGGGAAGTAGATCGCCAATAGGACTGCCACGTGTCGGACTGGGGGACACCTGGGTGGCAGACTCCGAGTGGGAGTCGGAGACTTAGCCAAGCTAACTAAGTCGGTCAGCTCTGGGACTGACACGTGTCAACGTGTGAGTAACGACCGATCGGGATAGTCGGTGTCGTATCAGACTGGGAGAAGGACTCCTCGGAGGTAGTCCTAATCACATTAGGACTCTGGCTTCCGTCTGAGAACCGTAGCCGAGTAGGACTGAGACTCCGAGCGCTACCAGAGAGGCCGAGCGCATGAGAGGCCGTATGCATAATAGGCCGAATACATGAAGCCGAGTGCGAGACACTCCGAGCGCTCGGGCTCCGAAGGCGCAACTTGACACGTGTAAGATTTTAAGTGGATGGATCATTTCCCTCCTAACAACATGCAATTTGTGGGCCTCTAAGAAGATTGATACCATGGCTTCTGGTGTCTAAGCCATGTCGTGTGAAGGTAGGTTGAGTTGAGGCAGGTCGACGAACTAGATTCCAGCAACGGAAGCAGTGAGAGTTTGGATGCGAAGGTTAACCTCTGGGGTAAGGGGAAATTTCATTGATTCCATTCAATTCTTCTCTGAGCTCTCCACATAATTCATCGGAAAAGCTCAGAGAGTGATAATTCTTCTGTACTATTGGAAGGCAACACAATCAAATCATGTAACAACGAAAACGCTGGATAGCTTTCTTCACCATGAAAACGCCCAATTTCGGCTCTTTCAGATTTTGCAGATTCAAGGTTAACACCTGCCTAGTCTTTTCTCTTTCGGATACCAAACACAACCTTAGTCTATTATCATTCCATGATATGAATGCATTTCTAAGAATACATATCAAATACAACTTTAGTGTGTTATTTCTGTGTTTGAATAGGGCCAGGTCACAACATAGAGTTCAGCAGAATAGTTAAGAATGTAATATGAGATTGAAATGGTCCAATGGAACTGATTCAGTCATTTTTTTTTTCATTTAGTAAATCTTACCTTTGTTTTCCATAGCCTTGTTTTGTCTTCATTGTAAATTTTTTGTGTAAATAATATTTGGGAGAGAGATCACATGCTAGCAGGGTATATAGGATTCTTATACATTGCGGGGGAAAATAGGAGGAGAAGAAAAACCGCTGGTCGATCATTTAGAGGAGAGAGAAGGGGGGTGCCCAGATTTCAAAGAGAAGAAAGATAGAGATAAAAGTATACAACAATAATATGTTCTTCATGTTCCCATAATATTTTATATGAAAATTTTCTCCATCAATGTTTTTATATTTTATTTTTTAATTTTTTAAATTTTTTTATTTTTTATGTTAAACAAACAGTAAAAATCCTACTTTACAGGAAATCTTTCATTTTCTACTTTTTATTGGGAAACAACAGAACCTATATAAAACATGCAAAACATAATGTTAAGTTTCTTTTAGATGATTTTGAAATTCTTTTGAACCTTGGCTTAAAAAAACTTAAAATAAATTAAAAGAAAACCAAAAGAATAAATTTTTTCTTTTTTTTGGTAAAAGAATCAAAAAAAGATTACACCTTCTTAATTCACCACGTTGGTTATAACTGATGCACTATTAATTTTAATTTTTCTTTTTTAGACAAATGAAATCAGTCTATTAATGAGATAAGGGAAAATTCCATCAACTGAATCAGATACTGAAGAATGGACAAAAATAGGGGAGTAGATAAGAACCAAACTTTAGAAAATTTCAAATTTAAAGCCCCAAGCCTAAGAAGTGTGATTTAGGCTCTCTTTATTATGTATTATAGAATTAATTATATAATACATCATACGATATATTTAATTATTGGGTATGATTTATGGTATTTATTTATATTTAAAATAAATTGATATAATCTAAAAGCTATAAATAATTTAGAAGGTGTTTATCATTATTGCGATAATCTATTATTACTTTTTTATGCCTAGTGATTTTAAACAATTATTATTTATGAGTCTTATGACTCATAATTTATTCTCATAAATGATTTATCATAAATAACTCAAAAACATAAATATAAACTATACAAAGAGAGCCCTACTTATTATATAATTTATTAAATGTAGCCGGAAGAGAAATATAAACTAGATATAAAATTGAGTTAATATCATATCTTGGCTTATCATAATACGTTTTTAAATAATAAAAAAGGGAATAAAGTTGACTGCACAAAAATAGTTTGCATTTATCATGCCTGCTTGCCCAAACAAATTTTATTTTACTGTGCATAACAATAAACATTCAACACACTAATTACAAACAATCAGACTATGTTGGGAGTTTAATCCTACATTGAATACTAAGGCCCCGTTTGATAACACTCCAATTCCTTACTTCTTAACTTCGGAGCTAATCCGGAGTAGAATGACGATTTATAAACACGGTTCAAGTTTTGACTCCTATAGAGTGAACCGCTCCAAAAATGTCTCGAGGAGCTAAGAAACTGGAGCTAAAAAAACTTACTTCTCTTGTTCCGGAGCTATTACCACTGCTGACTGCCATCACCACCACCACTAGCACTGCCATTATCACCACCACCCCTCCACTGCCACCATCCCCACCACCACCCACCACCCACCACTCACAGCCGTCGCCACCACCACCACCACCGCCACCGCCGCCACCACCACCACCCACCACTTACCACCGATGCCACCACCACCACCCACCACCTTCCACCATCGCCGCCACCACCACCCACCACCTTCCACCATCGCCGCCACCACCACCACCCACCACCTTCCACCATTGCTGCCACCACCACCCACCACCCACAGCCGCTACCACCACCATCGCCGCCGCCACCACCACCACCACCCACCACTTACCACGATGCCGCCACCACCACCCACCACCTTCCACCATCACTGCCACCACCATCCACCACCTTCCACCATTTCCACCACCACCACCACCACCACCACCACAACCACCCACAGCCGCCACCGCCACCACCGCCGCCACCACCACCACCACCCACCACTTACCACGATGCCGCCACCACCACCCACCCACCACCTACCATCACTGCCACCACTACCACCTCCCACCACCACCGCCACCACCACCACCCACCAGCACCACCACCACCAAACAATATTTTGGAAGCATAGCCTTTTGATTTTGGAGCAGCGTTATCAAACAGCATTCTATTCCAAAAATTCTGACTCTGGAGAAGAAGTAAAAAATGACTCCGGACCAGAAGTAGCTCCATGGGGGCTGGAATGTTATCAAACGGGACCTAAATAGTCTATAGTATCTCTTATACACATGGGAGTCCATCCACTTACTAGTTCAAACTTTTATAGGTTAAAAACTTTACATGATATATATATATATATATATATATATATATATATATATATATATATATATATATATATATATAAAAGCTGAGTTTCTATCATTTTCACATTTCTATAGTATGTACAGTCGCTCATATAAAGAGTGTTGCGAGTTTAATCCCATATATATATATATATATATATATATATATATATATATATAAAAGCTGGGTTTCTATCATTTTCACATTTCTATAGTATGTACAGTCACTCATATAGAGAGTGTTGCGAGTTTATTCCCACATCTACTATCAAATAGTCTACAACTCGTATTATACATCCTCCATCTACTAGTTCTAATTTTTGGATAGAGAATTTTACAGAAAATTCTATAAACTCTATGAACGACCCCTCACAATGGTTAGAGTCTAGAGATATCCTCTCCCTTTGCATGGAGAGTAGTTGCTTTTCACATACAGTATCTTGCTGCCAATGTTTTACCACTGAAAATTTTACTTTCATGGAGGTTAGGATAAGTAGCAATATTGAAATGCATTTAGAGAGCAATTTATCTCCAACCTTACATGATCTCCTAGCTAAGAAGGCAGCAAAGTCTTGTTATTTTATTCTATCGAGCCACCATTGTGACTTTGTGAGACATGAGATCATGTGAGATGATGCTTTTGGAAAATCCCGATCTGTTTGGTAATTTTATAATTCCCTATGGCAGGTTACTAGCTGATGGCGATGCCGACAGCCAAAAACATGTCATAATGGGATTTTTGTCTTTTTCTTAATAAATTTTCTATTGCCCTTTAGAGAAATGAAAAATAAATAAAGTTGGACTACTTGTACATGAAACCAGTAAATATTGTATCTTTAAGATTATAACCGTGTTTTTTATAAATAAATATTTAAAAAAAAAATAAGTAAATTAATCATATCTCCGTAGGATTTTGCCTTAATTTTAAGTTCTATCATAAATTTTTTTTACTAAAAATCCTTTTAATTAATAGAAAATAGAAAAAAAAATTACAGATGAACCCTATAGGCTATGACCCACCTTTGAAATTGCCATCAGCAGAAACATAGCCCAGGGCCAAGAAAATATTATATAATTCTGTATCCCGGTTTGTAAGATGCTTCCCACACGACCTCTCTAACTATGAAATCTAGGCAACTATGCCAAACATAGCTTCTTCTATCATGAGCTGATTTTTAAGCAAACATATCAGCAACATAGTTAGATTTTCTAAAGCAACAAGTATATCTAATACGTCGTCCTTGAAGTTGCATAATGAAGGCTTCCCATCTTTGTTTGACATACCATAGCATTTTATTAGATCTTAACCCAACCACCACTGCACTCGAGTCACTTTCAACCCATATATTATTGAACCCCAACTCAATGGCCTCTTGGATTCCCCTTAGTGCACCATAGACTACCAAAAAAAAAAAAGTTGCTTTCCTTTATAATTGCTTTCCTATATATGGACTCAACCCATATAAGTTTATAATTGCTTTCCTTTATTTAAAAAAAGTTGTAACTTGTTGCTCCAATCCGTTTGTTCATTTATGTTGTTTGATGATGTTACCTTAGCCTAAAGGTTATAATGACAAAACTACTCTTATTAAATAAGTAAAATTATCTTTTTGCCCTCACATCCAAACCATGGTAGTATGGTACTCACCTTCCTCAAAATCTATGCAAGGATCAATGGAGCTGTAGGAAACCGCAGAGAGAGAGAGAGAGAGAGAGAGAGAGAGAGAGTTTAAAAAGGAGGGCTTAAGTACCTACGAAAGGACTTGTTTCAACAAATTTGAACCTTGAGAGAAGGCGCAATTGCTTTAGCGCCACTAATCTAAAGAGAGGGGGTTGGCATATACAAGAAAGGATGAGAAGCAACTGAAAGAAGTAGATATATAGAAAAAGATCTTGCAGAAAAGATGAAAGTCGAGATCAAAGCTAAGGCTGTGTTTGGTTGCAAGGGGGAATAGAAAGGAAGTGAAATCTTTTAACTTAAAAATGAAACTTTTATAATGATTACAACACATGTGCTCTATAACTAATTCCAAAGCATTCCTTATTTAGTTATTTAACATACATTTCATTTTGTATTCAAATCCCTTACATTTAAAAAATAAAATAAATTTTACATCTTATTAGTATCATTACTAAATATGTTAAGAAATTTAGATAATTTATGCAATTATTTTGTATTACAATTATAAAAGTTTTTTTTTTAAATTAAAAAAATTTCCCTTCAATTTCCCTTACAACAAAACATAGCCTAAAGACAAATGAAGTCGTGTGAGAGCTAAGCCACCATTTTCATCTTCTGCGATCTTGAGAAGTCAATCAAGAGAAACCCTAGTAATTCCACCCATATTTCAAAGATTTCTGAATCTTGGCTTACTTTTCCTTCTTCCCTCTCGCCTTCTTCTAGGTAGTTCACATCAAGAAACCACAACTCTCTGAGACAAATAAATAGCAGACGAATAGGCAGTATAAAATCTAGAATATCACCGTGGTTTGATGAAGATCCATGGTCCTGTCTGCGTACTCCATTAGTCCTGGATTTTTAGAGCCTTGTTTTGGTTCTTGGCAAAGTCCAATTGTGCTGGAATAATCTAAATGTTTTTCTTCCTCAATAGCATCATCATATAATAAAGTTTAGAGGGTTTTACTAAAGATCAACAACGAATATATTAAAGTCAAATGGTTTTCCGGGTATGAAATGGAGTGTTCTTGTTATCGAACATATACTGCCATGATTCATGAGTTGAAATTTTTATAAGCTTATCTATGAGGTCATGAGTTGCAAATTATTTTTCCAACTAATTACATCAAGTTTATTATTCTAGGATATTTGTTGCATGCCAAATGACATTATAGAAGCATAACGTCACTTGAAGGTTATGTTGGATCTTGGGGTGATGCATGCTCATGGGACACATGGCAATTAAAAGACAGTGACCAAAATCACTTTTATGGTCTTGGGGTGGAAAAGTCGTCTCATGTTGTTCAGTTCATTGAATCGTGACTCAATGGCTAAAGTATTCACACCGGATGAACTTCAACCATTACATCACGGTTGAATTCTATTCACACTAGATGAACTTCAGTCATTAAATCACGGTTGAATTCCTTTCCAACGATAAAAGACGATTTGAGATCTCTTTTGGTGATGAATATGTAATATTTTTAGATCCTCCATTGGGTTTTTCTCATGGGTTTTCCCATGAAACTTAATGAACACACCACACAGATTATTAGAATACAATGGGTATTGAAAAGAGATGATTAGACACATACCTCTTACTGTAGATTGATTTTCGATCATTTTCTTTGCTTTGAATGTTTAGAATGTTTGGATCGAAGTCTTCCACAGCCTGTTGGGATCTCTTGACCTTCTCACTCCGTATGAGAACAGGAGAAGAAAATAACATTGTGGCTGTGGGACTCTAACCATTGGTATTTATAATACCACCCCCTAATCCTGGACCAGTCCCACAGTAAACCAGGTTGGTCCATCTCTAATCATACTTAAATCGGTCTACCTGTAACTAGACTCCCAGTGAATCAACTAACTTTATAATTAATTTAACCCATAAAAATATCTTACAGAATATTCTTGAAACACGTGGTAACTAAAGGACGAAACATCAATCGCCTTTGCGGATAGACGTGACAAATTAGTCACCCTAGATTGAATCTAAGATTCTCTGGATGAACACAACTTTTGTCTTGGAGGCTTTTGTGTATGTGAATGGGCTAGACCTGTTGTTTGGTTGCTATCAGTGGATAAGGCATTCAACACAACAATGCTCTTTTGGGAATGACAATGAGGGATTCAAATCCTCTCCTCCAATAGAATCTAGAGGAGACGTGACACCTCATTTGGATGGATGACACCTAGGGCTAGGATAAATCTGAGTCCTCCATCCAAGCCAACATCGAGCCGACAAGCTGAGCTGACAGGGGGTATCGGCTCAAATGGAGGGCTCGGATTCACCCAAGCCCCAGGTGTTGTCCATCTAATGGGGGCGCCACCTCTCCTCCAGATTCTCTTGGAGGAGAAGATTTGGATCCGACAATGAGATGGCAGGTTTAGTGGGACCAAACGGATGTGAGTCCCGTTTAATTTTGAGTCCCAATCCACTCCCCCCACTTGGTAACCATCTTACATCATTGGGAATCAGTTTATGAAAAATGAGTCCCATAGTTTAGGGGTTTGTTTTTGTTTTGTTATGTATGAAGTTTGATCTCAAATTCTTTGAGATAATTTTATTGAGGATAATCTTGAAATTTTGAGACTTAGGTTTTCTTATATAAAAGGTGTAATCTGATAGCGAGAGTATTAAACATAGAGGTGTCTTTCTTGGGACAGAACTATTAACCCAGATCAAGCCAGTCAGCATTAACCCAAACCAACCTAGTTCGAACTGTTACCAAACATATTTCGGATTGAGATATGGCATATACTACGAGTCCCGGTCCGGTCTAGACTAGCACCAAACCGATCCAAAAAAATTTGACTAATGAGCACGAACGTGATAATGGCAAAGACCAAACTGATTTAGACTAAATATTGAATCCTAGTTTCATTACTCTAGCCTTCTGGATGAGCTTAATGGATTCCTTACAAGTTTTCAATCCGAATCAGCCCAAAATGGTTCGATAACAACCTAATAAGCTAAGCCTAATAACTGTCTGAAACCGAACCGACCCATTAGTTAATATGCACAGTGCAGCCCACATAACCTGAACCTCGTAATGAACATGTATCGGTCAAACCCTATAAAACCCTACACCAATTTGATCCGAACTAACATACCCCTAAAATTTAAGTGTTATAATTTCCTTATTGAAATAATAGAGTCAGAAACTGCTCATTCTACCATAAACGTAACCCATACACATCAAATCACATAAAATCGTTATAATCTTTTTATTATATTTTCTTATTATTATTCTTCAGTTGCATTGTTAATTCTTAACCTACCCCACACCTATGATGACTCACAAGGATATCAGTGTAGATGGTTACGGATCCAAATCGTCTCTACGGCAGGAGGTTCCTGCGTCTGATCCAAGGACTTGGGGATCAATCTGTCTGCCCATCAATACATGAAAAGGTGAACCGACTGAAATCCAACCCTTGACAAATGACAGATCAGACAGAAGACGATTTGAATACAAATGGTTACAGGTGCGGAGTAGATCTACCCTCTCATTAGTTTTCCACAAAATGACAAGAGGGTTAGGATAGGTCCACCAAAAACTACTCCAAACTCATATGACAACTGCCAGCTAACAGAGGCAATTAGAAGACAAAAATGTTAATAAACCAAAAACATTTGATGATATGTGAGAAAAATAGGGAGAGATTCATTAATGTTTGGGTGGGCCCAGAAACATTATTTGATAAGGATATCTCTCGTGACAATGATTTTTTAACTATAAATTATTTTTATTCTTCGATAGAAAGACCCCATTACAGAGATTGTCTCATTCATTCGTATCTTAAGGAGTAACTCTATTGGCAAGGAAGGTCTCAAAGTCAATTCTTCTTTTATTTTTAAGAGCCATAGGATTAATGGTTGGTATATGTGAATGGTAGAGTTTGTATAAATCTAGGATTAAAATCCATGGCTCACGGAATTATATATAGACTGATTATTTTATAATCACAAATTATTTTTGTTCATTGATAATAAAAAAAAACCACAATTGCGTGGATTGTTTCATTCAAATCTCAAAGGGTAGATCAGTTGGCAAAGAAGATTTTAAGTTCAACTCTTATTTCATTTTTAGGAACCATTCAAACGAGAATTGATGTTTCTCGTGGGTTTCAGACTGAATGGTAGAGTTTTTATAAACTTAGGATTAAAATCCATGGATCACTGAATTATATATAAAACTATTGAATCCGGCATGAAAGTTCATTTTAACACATTAATCACTATTCTTGAGATATAATAACCAATATTGTCTGCCTTATTAACCAACAACCACTCAAATTATTTATTTAATATTATAAAAACTGAAATATCTACCATATGACAGATTAAATGATCAGGTCTAAATTTTGTGGGCGTCCACATATTGAATTTCAATTTCTGTTGAAGTTGCTAATCGGCAAAGCAAAACTTAAAAGAATCAAGACAATGAATTGAAAGAGTGCACAATCATGTCCTCTCTATCAAATTGTCAAAATAACATATCATATCATCTATCCATGTAGCACAACGATCAAATGGCCAAGCTCATCAAGATATACTAGTGAGAATGTGTTTTTTATTTTATCTTTTTCTAGATATAATATGTCAGTGTATTCATTTATTCCATGTCTGGGTTTATATGACATGAATTTTGGGAAAACTCGTCCCTAAAAATTGGCTTATAAGATGAGAAAACCCAAGATTAAATGTGAGATTAACTCTCATAAAACTAATATGAGTGGTGGTGAAATTAATATTGATATTCCATGAAAGAAGGACGAGAAGCTAAAGCAATTCATGGTGGATGAGTGATGATGCGTACCTGATAGATTAAGTCAAGGGGGTAAGGAAGAAGACAGAACGAGGAAGGATTCGGAAGAGAAAAAATAGTGTTGACGAAAATGAAAGCATTTCTTTTCTTCCCATTTCTTACTAATCTTCTTCAAATGCAAGAGATTCCACAGAAGAGCAGCATTGCCACTCCATTAATTATTACCCAGATTTGTCTTTTTTTGGTTGACGGAAGAACGGTTGAGAGAAAGAGAGACCTAAAATCCACCTTTGTTGCCAACCTCTCATCATTTCCCTTCCAATTTGCACCCATCTCAATCTCAGCTGTTGTAGCCATAGTTAGTTAAAACGAAAAATGGTAGAAAAATAAAATGGGATGGAACAGGTTTTAAATGGGGTAAAATAAAAACTGTATGGTCAAAATATGGTCAAACATTTCGAGAGTGATAAAAAATAAAAATAGACGGTATGGGTTATAAACGGATCAAATATAATACGATACGGTGAAAAAAAAAAGAATATACTCCCATAAATTTAAGAATTATACTTAGCTAAATTAATGGGCACGGATGACATTTATGATGTGTCTGGTCATAAAATGGTGAGAATTATCATCTTCAATCAAGTAGTTAACTGATGTTTTATGCTTGTCCAAACTCCAATCCATATGGGCGCAGAGAGAGAGAAAGAACGCTCTATGGTGGCCTACAATATACATTTATTATAATCCACAGCTCACACCCCATCCTAACGAGTAATAAAGTAATGAATTTAAAAACAATTATGAAAAAGTGACAGCCTTTAATCCCACATTGGTTACATGTATAAGGCAATAAGAATATTAAACGATGTGGGATTAATCGACTCATTATTCATTGAAGATGCGCAGGTTAACATACGGATACGGTACGTTATGCATTTTAAACAATAAGGCTTGGAATATGGAGTATTTTAAAGTATTTTTTAAGTCAATACGACAATACATGTTTTAAACCGTTAAGTGCGTTTAAAATGAGTTTTAACTAGCAGAGGTTGTAACTGCCCAATCATCTCTCTCTCTCTCTCTCTCTCTCTCTCTCTCTCTCTCTCTCTCTCTCTCTCTATCTCTCTCTATATATATATATATATATATATATATATATATATATATATATATATATATATATATATATATATATATATATATATATATATATTGTCGCTGGTTCTTGCCTGGAGCTTCTGGTGACGATATTTGTCAAAACATAAGTAGTTAAGACAATAGAGAACGGGTTTGGAAATCCTGTGGTCACTCTGATGCCTAAGTTAGAACCAGTAAGTAAGTAGTCTGGAGCTCGATTAAGAGAGTATGAGCTCCTGTAGAGAGGGGTTTAAGCGATTTGATGGCGAGAGGATGTAAGTAGTGAAAGTTGGATCTTGTTATTTTCGTTCTGATATTTATTTATGGAGGGTAGCGCATAGTATGGATTTCGACCTTGATTGAGGTGGTTTTGATATAGTTGGACACGTCTTTAGTTGCGTGCAATCTTCTACTAACTATGACAGTCGTTCAGTCATGAAAAGATAGAATTCCTATGATTTAATCCCTTAAAAGTAAAGGTTGGGAGTGACTAGGGGACCCTCTGATCCATTAGATGATGATCTTGCAATAAATTTTCTATAACAAACCCAGGAACCCAGCTTGGAAACGTCCTCACTGGCTGACGTATGGCGGAGCAAAGATTCTCATACCAGGTAGAGATAACCCTTTCGTTTATGCATCTTGTGAGGTGTCAATGACCCTCGCTAGCTCAGCCAAGGATGGTGACACCTATTTTATTAGGGGAGAGTCACGGACACTTGCCCTCTCTGAATTGGAGATTCTATTTTACCCCTATCACTCTTTATGAGAGTGACTTTGGGAGGATAAAAACTCCATTCTTCCTACATCTATTTCCATTCAATGTCTAATAACTTAAAAGAAAATCTTACCAATTTTGGAATCTATTGTTCTTTATTAATTATGGTCTTTCTCAATGGATTCAAATCGTGTACTTCAGGGAGGAGACACGGCGATCCTATTGGATAGTCGCCATGTGGGAGTCGGATGAATCCGATCCTTTTATTTGAGCCGACACTCTTTTGTCAGCTCGACCTGTCGACTCGAATGAAAAAATCGGATTCATCCGACCTTTACATGGCGACTATTCAATGGAATCGCCACTCCTCCTCTGGAATCTTAAAAAAGAAACGATTTGAATCCCATCCACAATTTGTATTCGAGATGAAAAGTTCAACTTCTATTTCTCTTCTTTGGAATCTATTGTTGTCTTTTAATTATGGTCATCCTCAAATTTGTAATAGAGATGAAAAGTTCAACTTTGATTTCCCTTCTGTTCATTAATGTCACTTTTGTAATGATGAAGTCCATGATCAACATGATGGGGACCGGAAAATGATATATCCCCACAAAGGCAGCACAAGCAATTTGACAATATGTCCACTTCCACTATATCTGTTTAGATTTTTTTTTTCTTTTTTTCTTTTTGTTTTCTTTTTTTGGAGGGGTCTTGTTTATTTTATTATTTCACCTACCTTTATATATATATAAATTTCTGTTATCATCGAAACAGATAAAAAAAATATAAAGATAGGTGGTAGCAACATGGTCTTTTTGTAATTTTTTATTGACATTTTTTGGTAAACATTTGCACATGGAAGCCCTATTTTTTTCTATTTTTACATATATTAACACTTTATGTCGAAAAGATAGACTGGACTCTGATTCACCGAGATCCACTACCGGAAAAAGGAACGAGCGAGAGCCTAATTCCCTATGATGGATATAATGTTATTTACCAAAAAAAAAATGGATATAATGTTGTTAAGCACCAATCTAGTTTAATCCTTCTTTTTTTTTTGTCACATGCGGAAAAGATAAATAAAATATAGTTTAAAAATCAAAGATTAGAATCAGGCTCAACCCGTCTAAATTTACAGTAGAACCGGGTCGGATTGAGCATTTTAAAACCCAGGCTCAACCTTGGACCTCTAAAATTCAACCTTGAACTCAACCTGACTCTGTCACGCCTAAAAATACTGCATAGAAATCGTCTCTTGCAGTCCTGCCGCCTACTAAGGGCCGGATTTCAGTCGACCCACCCCCCAATGTATTGGCAGGCGGTCAGACTGATCCCCAAACCTTTGGATCAGTAGCAGGACCGTCCTGCTGCAAGAGACGATCTCCTTCCAAAAATACTCTGCCCAAGCCTTGATCTTGACAGAGCTGAATCGTTTGAGCCTGATATACATAATATTATATGTTTATATATATCATGGGTTTTGTCTTTTGAGTTTATAATAAATAAATTATTATATTTTGTAATACATTATATACGTATAAAACTATGTAATTCAGGTTCATTGCGGGTTTGCTCTATCCAGTTTTAGGACGGGTTCTGATTCACAAGGCCAAATTTACAGTTCTAGTCCAAAATGTATAGAAATAATTGAATAAAATTTTACCATGCAGCAATCTTATCGGTCTGCCCTTCAAGTCACGTATCGGAATTTTAAAAAAAAAAACCACCTAATATCACAGACAACTAAAGCATTTTTATTTCTTTTTTGGGTAAAAGACAACTATGACATTAAAACTACATTATTGAGAGTTTGATTGAGATCCGAGTTGAATATGTAGAATCTAAATCAGATATCTTGTTATTAATACTTTTATGGGCTTTGATCACTCATGATGATATAATTAAGGGGGCCAATTCAGTATTGATACCATATGCCAAAATCGTAATCGTATTGAATTATGGTATTGAATCAAATTGAATCAAAATCGTTATGATAACAGTATGGAAAAACATAATTGAAACTAGTATGGTACGGTATTGGTATTATGGACCAAATAGGTCAGTACGTACCGAAATCATACCGAACAGAATACTTGTATAAATTTATATCAATTTTTTCTCTCATATATACCAAATTTTGTAAAAAAAACTGTAAATATACTAGATAAGAAACCAAATATATACCGAATAAAAATTATATATATGTCGTCACTATTACGGTTGGATGGGGTGGGAGTTGGGGAACCGTGGAGGAGAGGATTCGGTCCAATTCCAATTCCCCAACGACCTCGAACCTCTCCCCCTGATCCTACGGGCTCCTATCATCTTCCGTTGATCCTGTCTGTGTAGTGTCAGTTCCAGGAGCTGGATTCAGGCATCTCTCGGCTCCCATCATCGCGTCCGAATCGTCTCCTATGCGTACGGGCATAGGAGACGCGGCGGAGACCTTCGGATGGCCGCCACGTGGAAATGCGGTCATCCGACGGTCTTAATAAAAAGTCGTGTATAGAGGGAGGTTAGCTGGCGTAACAGTGAAAAAAATGTACATTTTGAAATTCGAAACGGGCAGAGTGAAATTTGTGAAGACGAGAGAGAGAGGAGAGGGGAAAAGAGGGAAAAGACGCCGAAGCAGAGTGGTGGAGAAGACGAGAGAGAGAGAGGAGAGGGGAAAAGAGGGATCATGAAGCAGAAGCCTGGAGGAGAAGACGAAGCAGAGTGGTGGAGAAGATAGAAAAGGCGGTGAAACAGAGTGGTGGAGAAGACGAAGCAGAGTGGTGGAGAAGACGAGAGAGGAGAGGGAGAAAAGGAGAAGACGAAGTAGAGTGGTGGAGAAGACGAGAGAGGAGAGGGGAAAAAGGAGAAGACGCGGACACCATTTCCCCCTTGTCTGTAATTTTTTTTCCCTAAGGCCGCAATCTTTGTTGAGGAAACAGACGGTTGGGGAATCTGTGCCCTAGCCTCGACGCCGTTGTTCCCGTAATCTTCCCATAACAACAGAAGCCAAGACTGCCGGAGAGGAGAGGGGAAAAAGGAGAAGACGCCGACGCCATATCCCCCCTTGTCTGTAAGTTTTTTTCCCCCAAAAATCTGGGTTCAGGGTTAGAGGACTGTTGGCCTTTGAGTGTTTTCTGGTTCTTTCTCTGAGTTCTCAACATTGCATGCTTGGTTAATTATGCCATGTTTCTTTTCTCCCCAAGGATTTTCGAGAAACAGTGTATTTTCATGATTTGGGCTTCAATAGATCATTTTGTTTTGGTATGCAGTGATGCTGTGAGATTATTGTCGAGTGCATTTTGACACCTTTGCAGTTGGTTTTGTTTAAATTTCAATTGAGGCTTGTTTATGTGTACGTCGTGGTATTATTTGAATGATCAATTGATACGATTTCAGTTAGTAATTTGCTGGAAAATTTAATGGATTAATGTTTTTTCCTCTTCCCTTTTGAATGTCTTTTGGATGTTGTTCTTGTGCTTATTTTGATGGGCTGAATACGTTTGGTTAGTAAGATACCCATTCAGTTTTCACCTGATGGTTTAATGTCGTGTATCTTTCTTTTATTGCTTGCTATATGCCATATAGTGTTATCTAGGTGTTCTAATGAAGTGGTTTGAGCTTTCCTCTCTTTAAAGATTCATTTGGTTACTTCCTCTACCAAAATGTTGGTGGATTGGAAAGCTGCTCTCTAGGTTTTAGTTTTGTTTTGTTGAACGACCTTTCTCCCTCTGCTTCCTTGAAAAAGGCTCTAGGGGTTAGGCTATTGTTGAAAGTTGCAATTAGAAATATATGATTCACTCTCATTGTTTCTCTATCTGTCAATGAGTTGTCCCTCTAACAGTATCTTCCACATAACCACCCATCTTGGTCAGCTCCCTTCGGAGGGTTTAGGGTTTTGTTGTGTTCTTTTGTGGAGATGTGGAAAATTACAATATCCTTGAAATCGAATGTTGAACAGAAGTGTGTAAATCCCTTTAAAATAGGACCCAGCGTGAAGCATGAATCAAGTATAGGTGTGTCTTTCTTGATGTGGGATAAGGACCATTTTCACATCTAAAAAAATAGAGAAAATTATCACCTGTATAGGTACTGTTTTATTTATCACTTATGTCG